>JAURVB010011892.1:0-21334 GCA_033002965.1 Piper betle | reverse complement strand
TCCACAAAATGCATTCATCATTTCCATTGATGAAGTTCACAACATTGATGCAGTCAGAGACACGAAGAACATTGACAGTTTTCTAGCGACAGCATAGAGGAGGGCATGACGAAGAGCCTCCAGTTCTGCCTTGCGGTATAACCATTGTTAGCAGCACATAAATGTCCAGATGAACTATAAACAGCAATTCCCCATCCCGCATGTCGAGTTAAAGGCTGAAAACTTCCATTAAAACAAATTTGATAATTCCAATTGCCATATATGAGTTGGTCATTCTTTGTAGAAGATAAGGCATTATTAAGAGATAAGGAAGAGTTAAATTGAACAGCTGCATAGCCATGAAATCTTCTGATAATCCTCACAATTAAAGCATGTATCTGTATACCGTGTCGATGCCCAAGACGTATTGAATTTCTAAGTTTCCAGATTTCATACGCAATAATTAAAAACTTCAGAACCACATGAGAAGGGAAAATATTACTATGCGCTGCCTTTTTGGCCGGCGCATGATAATGGTGGCTGTTGGATCGAAATCCAACGGCCACCATTCTTTCCATCAATTTCCCTCCCCCACTGCCCCACGCCGCCGCCGCCCCACCCGCCACCGCCGCCCCGTCCGCCGCCGAGCCCCCCCCGCAGCCCTCCCCCCCACCTGCACTGCTTCCCCCCGCCCCGTCCGCCGCCGCGTCCCCCCGCTCCGCAGCCTTCCCCCCTGCTCCTGCTTCCCCTGCCCCCCTCCGCCGCCTCGCCCCCGCCCGCCCCCTGCCCGCAGCCCTCCCCCCCATCGCCCCTGTTTCCCCTACCCCCCTCCGCCTCGCCCCCGCCCCCCCCCTGCCCGGTTCCCCGCCCCCGCCGCTTGTTTCGCCCCACCCCGCCGCTAGGGGTGGGCGTGGACGTCCGAATTTGTCCGTCTGTCCGATGTCCGAAGTATGTCCGACCGAATTTGACCGACCGAATTCGACCGAATTAAAACAAACCAAACATGGACATTTTTTTGTCCGACCGAACGACCGACCGAGTGTCCGATATTTAATAACAAACTTGTATGATCCATCTTCGAAAAAAATATATCACATTATAAACATAATGTAAAACCAGTGATCTGAGTCAGGGTTTTATGCTTATGAACCGATCGGTTCAATCGTCGGTTCAAGTCGAGTATGTTTTAGAATATGTGTACTGAGTCGACGCTGGTCGGGTGTACGAGCCATGAGGGTCATACGTACCCAAGTATATGATGATAACATCATGAATACAACAGAAAAGAATGAGTTATCAGAATATATGAGAGTATGCCAATTATTTTTTTATTTTATATATAGTTGATCGTGGAATTAGTTTAGGCCATTTACCGCGTTAGGACGCGTTACGGGGAATTTGGGTGGGTTATTAGTTATAGAATGTCATTATGATGTTGTAGTGTTTATTTTATTTTATGGAATTTTTTCTGATTTTATGGATTTTTTAGGATTTATTCCGAGTTAGTTATTATTATTGACTCGAGACATTGGCGAGTCAAGTCTTATTTACGATATTGCCATCAATCAAACCTCCGACCCATTCTCTTCCCCGTCCAAACCGCGCCGCCCCCTTGCGTGGTCGCTGCCGCCGTCGCCGCGTCGCCCGGCCGCCGATCGTCGCCGCCAGGCCCCGCCGCGGCGTTGCCGTCGATCGCCCCGAGCGCCCCCGCCGTCGCCCGGCCTCCACGACGCCGGAATCTCTGCTTGTCGTCGATTCCGCTGCCGCCGCCGCCGCGTCGCCCGGCCGCCGATCGTCGCCGCCAGGCCCCGCCGCGGCGTTGCCGTGATGCCCCGAGCGCCCCCGCCGTCGCCCGGCCTCCACGACGCCGGAATCGCCGCTCGTCGTCGATTCCGCCGCCGATACCCTCTGCTCGCGTCGTCGATTCCGCCGCCGGCGACCGTCGCCGCGGCCGTCCAGTCACTGCTTTGACATTGCCAACCCTCCTACGGCGGCAGGCGGCGGCGGCGAGCGGCTGCAGAGGCGGCGGTGGCGGAGAGGGTTTGGTCTGTCCGCGGACACTGCTTGGGCCCGACGGACAATTCGATGTCCGAAGTCGGTCGGACAAATTTTGTCCGACGAAATTTCGGACAGACGCGGACAATAATTTGTCCGATGTCTGTCCGACCGATGCCCACCCCTACCCGCCACAGCCCCACCCACCCCTGCCCTGTTTTCGCCACCCTCCCCGGCCGCCCGTTTCACCCCCAACCCTGCCGCCGCCCCGCGCCGTCAACCAAGCTCCTCCCCACCGTCTGCTGCAATGGCCACCTCCATGCCGGCATCACACTGCTTCACCGCCGGCGGTGGCGCGACAAAACACACGAGAAAGAAGGAGCAATGGCATTTTCGTAATAAAAATTTGACTCGCTCCTTACTAGAGTCAAATTTACGAAATAAATTTTAAAAATAAAATATAATAAAATAAAAACTTGACTTGCTCCTAACTCAAGTCAATTTTATAAAAAAAAAATTTAAATAAAATAATATAAAATAAAAAATTTTATTCGCTCCCCGTTGACGCCGCTACTTTCCGACCACCTCCCTACCGCCACCCACACCCACCTGCCCCCACCAACCCAGGCCCCGCCTCTTGCCGCCCCTTGACCCCCTCTCGCCGCCCCTGCCCCCCGCCCCGCGCTGTCTCCCCCTGCCCCCCCTCGCGTCGTCTCCCTGATCTCGACTGAAGTTAAATTAAAAAATATTATTTTATATTTTTAATTTATTTTACAATAATTTTTAAATTTTTTTTAAAAAAAACAAAACCATAAAATAAAATATTATAAAATAAAAACTTGACTCGATCCCGATCTCGACTGGAGTCAAATTACTATTATTGAATAATTTTTTTAAAAAATAATTTCGTAATAAAAACTTAACTCGAGTCGGGATCAAGTCAATAGTATGAAATAAATTTAAAAAATATAAGATAATTTTGTAATAAAAACCTGACTCGATCATGTGCGGGACTGAGTCAAGTTTTTATTACAAAATAACTTTATTACTAAATAAAATTTTATTACAAAATAAATTTAAAAAAATAAAATAATTCCGTAATAAATTATTTTAACTCAGAGTCCGATTAAGTAAAATGTTTATTACCAAAATACTCTCCCTATTTCTTCCTCATTTGTTTTGGCGCGCCACCCCTACCGGCGACCTTACGGCCGGCAGCCTGCTGGCCAATAATGTCACTGCCTCGGGCTGGATGGGCCTGGTGGGAAATGTACGGTGTCGGTCTCGTGTGGGATGGAATAAAGTTTTTATTACAAAATTATTTTATTTTTAAATTTATTTCGTAATATTGAATTGATTTCGTGTGAGATCGAATCAAGTATTTATTATTAAAAAATTTTATTTTTTTTATTTATTTCGCAATATTGACTCGATCTCGTGCGAGATCGAATCAAGTATTTATAATAAAAAAATTATTTTTTTAATTTATTTCGTAATATTAACTCGAGTCAGGGACCGAGTAAAGTTTTTATTACAATTTTACCCTCCCCTGTCCCCCCCGCTCTCTCTCACCGCGCCACCCCACCGCCGGCGACGTCGCCTCCGGCCACCAGCGGGGGGGGGAGGGGGGGCGATGGCTACGAGCGGGGGCGGGGGCTGGGGCAGAGGCTGCGGCGGCCGACTGGCGCCGAGGGCAGGGGCGGGGCAGGGGCAGGGGAGGCCGGCTAGGGCAGGCGGAGCGGCGGGCGGGGGCAGGGGGCGGCCTGCGGGGCGAGGGCGGGGCCTGGGGCGGGCCAGACCGGGTATGGGCTGGCGTGCCGGCGCGCGCGGCAGGGCGGCGGGCCGGGGGCTGGGGCAAGGGCGGGCGGGGGTAGGGGAGGCCGGCAGGGGCAAAGGCAGCGGCGGGGCGGGGGCATGGGGCGGCCGTCGGGCGGCGGGACGGGGGCATGGGGCGGCCGCGTCGGGTGCGGCCGGCGGCGGATGTGTGCGTGGGGGGGGGGGGGGTTGTAATTTGATTGTGGGCCGTCGGATCAGGATCCGACGACTCTAATAGGAGCGCATTGGCGCTGCCACAATAGGGCTGCGCACTGGGCGCTGCCCCCATGAGAAGACCCTCTTGTTTCAATGCCTAGTCTGATATGTTTCCCATCACCAACAGCCCAACAGGCATTTCTATTTAGACTTTGGATCCCCTTATGGATACTTGACCACATAAACGAGGGGTTAGCTTCCTTCTGTATGTTTCCCCATCCATTTCCTTTTCATATTTTGATCTAAGTACTTGGGCAAGAAGATTATTAGGATCAGACATTATTCTCCAGGCTAGTTTTATAGACAATGACAGGTTCATAGTAGGCAAATCCTTAATTCCCAGACCGCCTTCAGCCTCTCTTACATATTTTATCCCAGGAAATACTTCTAAAATATGATGACGAAGTTTTCCCCCTAAAAATGACCCTACTCACTTTTAATTTTCTTATGTTTCCTGGGCAACCAAAATTTCTCATAATGTAATTGGCCATGACATTTGTTACAGACTGAATAAGGCATGCTCTACCTGCTTGAGATTGAGAAGAAGAATCCCAAGACTTGATTCTTGTTGTTATTTTCTCACATAGATATTGAAACCAACTCTCTTTTGTTTGCTCCAAAACAAAGGAATAGAGACCTTGAAGAATTACTTAGACTTACAGGGAGATGACAAGAAGATTTTTGTAAATTAATCATTTGTCCTGAAATTAATTCATATTGTTTAAGAATAACAAGCAAGTTGCCTAATTCAGAGAGAGATGCTTTAAAAAAGCATAAGGAGGCCATCATCAAACATCAAGTAAGTAATTGAAGGAGCTGTCCTAGCCACCTTTAATCCAGAAATTAGATCATTCCTTTCTGCATGAAGAAGCATTCTGGTCAGGCCTTCCGAAGCTAAGATGAAGAGGTAAGGCCATAGAGGATCACCTTGTCTAATACCTCTTGTAGGGACCTGTACCAAAAGGTACACCATTAACAAGAACAGATAAAGAGGTAGTGGATAAACAATTATAAACTAATTGGCACAGGTGATTAGAAAAACCCAAACATTTCATAATCATGATTAGGTAATTCCGTTCGACTCTGTCAAAGGCTTTGGCCGCCATGTCAATTTTCAAAGCACACCATTTAGCTTTCCCCTTGTTCACTGAGAGTTTCTTAAAGCATTCAGAAGCTGAGGATGACATTATCCACTATATGTTTTCCATGAATGTATACAGTTTGCTCATCACTAATGCACTTGTGTAAAACTGATTTCAGACGTTGAACCATAATTTTTTAGATTATCTGTCGAGCTATGTTGACATTGAAAGTCAATTCTTAGCTTAGCTTGAAGTTCCTCTATTTTCCTATCATTATTACTATACTTATGTTTATTCCAAAGAGACAGAGCATGCTGCAAAGATTGCAGATGGGATGCCCAAAATTGGCCATGCCAATGCTGAGAGACTAGATGATAGAAGTCATTATCAAGATAAGAGGGATTGTGGAACAGCAGGTACGGACATGTTTTTCTCAAGCATTCGATTTGAGCACACGAAACTACATGTTCAATTTGCTTGGTATCATAGTAATGTAGTTTGTTGGAGTAATTATATCAACAAATTATGTCTAACTGATTCAAAACCTTTTGAGCTTAAGTTTCTGAAATGAAGAATTAAAATGTAGGTTACCAAAATATCAATGCTTTGATTTGCATATGAAAATGATATCTGATTAATCTACATGCATGGGAGATACATGATTGACCATGAGTCATTGACATATAAACCTATGTACACATTAACAAGGTGGAGGATAAGATTGGATTGGCACACGACCCTGAGAGGTAGAATTAAATCGAAACCAATTTCAAGCTAGAGGTGAGTTTAATCGAGGTATATGTGCCACGAGACATAATCTGGGATTTTTGTTAAAACCCTTGACATTTAACCTAATAGATAATAAGCTTAATTTTAGCTATGAATGTCATGCCCCGACATCTCGAACCATGAGGATTCTTGTTTATTCATTAATCATTATTAGAAGTATGTCATCATTTCTTTTTTTCCTCAACATTGTCTTATCTAAATATAATGTGGGGAATTTATAATAAAATAAACTTCATAAACCCCTTGTTATAAATTTTGAGTTAATTTTGCAAGCCAAAAGTGCCAAAAATACATAAACATTTGGTTGCAGAGTATTACAAAAGATAACTATAACATTAAACATGACCACGTATATTAAGATCATATCCATATGAGTTATCATATATTCTTCAAATTGGCTGCCTGCAAGATGAGGTGGCTTAGCTAGAGACACATGAAGATTCTTGACAATATAGAATATCTTCATGGAGGCCATCAACGGGAAAATTTGGTAAATCATAGGCATCATAAGCTCTCAAGGAATCATATATCATGAATCATTAATCATAAAATCAATCATGAAGGTTCTCTACCATTACAAGCAGTGCACTTACATAGTCTGTGTTACACGAGAATAGAAATCAATCAATCAAGCATTTAATAACTAGTCATATTCAATGGGATCTATCAGACAGACAATGTAAACGGGAAGTTTATAGCAACTCATTTTCCCGTTCCAAGTGCATGTGGTCCCACACATGAAAAATTGAGTATCGTAGTTTGTAAATGTAATCGTATGTGAATCCCGAGCATGTATGCATAACTCGGTCTCTCATTACCGGATGTCAAACACACTAGGCGTAAGGCGGTGTCATATGGTACTCACCTATGCTAACACTCAGATCATAAGAAAACCAAATCTCGAGTCATATATCTTTAAGATCCATAATCATAAGAGTCCAATAATCAAATGAATCATCAATGCATCTTTCAAATCCATAGGTACATAGAATCATTGAAAGAATCTCAGGAAATCAATGGATAAATCTAACAAGAGATGACACAAATGATAGATAAAACACAAAAGGGAAAAGTGGAATAACTCATCCGATAAAAAGGTATTCATCATTTAGAAGATCAATCACAACTCATCTAGGAGAAGGAAGATCTTATATTAAGAAATTTATATGATATTAAGAAGGATAGGTTCTTATTTATCTTCCCTCTAGCCTCCTCCTTTATTTTTCTTCTTTCATCTCTTACACCCTTATTTATAGTTTTCGGTTACTTCACACCTTTTAAGTTATTAGAATTTTCTAGAAAGGATATTTAATAATTTCAAATTTTCTTATAACCAATCAGAATTTGCCACCCCAACTAACCAATTAAAACTTGCTCAATAAATTACTTCATTTAGAAGTTATTTTGAAATATTATGAAGTTTACTTAATTGTTAAGCTCCTATCTTGGAACTTTGTAGAAAGGTTGTTTTAGTCATATTGACTTCTACTTTCATCTTTATCCTATAAATCAATCAATCAATCTAATTCCACTCAATTAACTCTTAACAACACTTCAATTAACTCAACAAATATTCATAAAAAGGAAACAAAAATCAACTCATTACAACGAACTAAGATCAAAATTTATATCACTTACCCATGATATATATCTGCAATATTTATCCAAACAATAGAATTACATGTATCACCAATATGTATCACATATGGTCAATACATTTCGGATTTCGAAGAGTCTGATACGATATACGTCTGATACACCCGATACACTTCAAAATATTTTTTAAAATTTTTTTACCATTTTTTAAGATTTAAAAAAAATTTAAAAAAAAAAACTTAATCTACTATAAAAACTATCAAATGTGTCATTTACACTTTTTTAGTTCACTTTTAGGTAAATTTCATCATTATTTTATTATTTGTATTGAAAAATAAAAATTGATATATTTTCTTTATAAAACCCGTGATCCGAATCTGGGTTTTATAGTCTAAATCGATCGGCTCGACTGTTATTTTCAATCGAGTCAATTTCAAAACATGCGTACTGAGTTGAGGCCGATGTGTGTGTTATGAACCATGATGGTCATGTGTGCTTAAGTATACGATGATAATGTCAGTAAAGGCAGCAACAAAATGAGCTATCAGAGGATATGAGAGTACGCCCAGTTTTTACTTATTTATTTTTAGTATACCGTAGAATTAAATTTAAGTCATTTAATTACATTCGAATTCATTATTTATTATTTTTTGGTGGGTTAAAAGGTTTAAAGCATGTCATCCGAGTTAGGACTCAATTATTTTATTTTATGGTATGTTATTATATTTTATTTGGTATTTTTGGAATTTATTTATTAATATCGATTGTGAGGGAGCGAATAAAATTTTATTTACAAAGCTACCCGCCGCACCAAAAACCAACCTTTTGTCCACTATTTCCCCTTTCTCCCCAACAACCGACCCCCTGCCTTGTCTCACCCCACCAACGACCGCCGCTGTCATCCCCTCACCACCTTGCCACCGCCCTCTCTCCTTTCTCCTTTTCCCCTTCCCTCTCCCCCATTGCTCTCACCCAAGCTGGCCGCGATCTTGTTGCCACTGCCACCAATTGCTAGCTCTAGCGACGGGCTCTGACCACCCTCGCCCACTCTCCCCTCGACGTTTGCGACACAATCCCAGCCCCATCCACCATGTGTATGACGACTTCGGAAATGAAATCACTGCTGCAATTTGCTGCCGCTGGCGACCGACGCAACCGCCAACCATCGCACACTGCCATTATCCACCTAATCCCTCCTCGTGCCCTAGATCACCTCAATTGCACCAATGCCCTTCCCAATCAAAATCCCCTCTTTTGGTACCCTTGCCCTAGTCGACCACATTTCTCACCACCGGCAACTAGCACCTCTGCTGACGATCACCTCGGTGAGCTATTTCCTCCGTTGACTCCCTACTACCACCCTTGCCCAAACCCTCCTTGCCTGGCTGACCACTCCACCTAGCCAACCCCTTTTTTTACTTTTTCTTGCCACGATCGTGAGAAATTTTTTTCCGCTGGCCATGGTAACCCGGCTGCGAGGGCACCAGCTCCACCAACCCAGCCACCTCAATTGCCGTCACCTTGCTTTGGCAATAGTTGGCAACCGTGGCCGTCATCACCGTCATCTCGTCACTGACGATTGGATATAGAATTTTATCCAATTTTATTTGATAAAGAAGTATTTTATGATCTTATTGTGATGCAAATGGAGTGATTGTAAATAGATGTTAGTTTAAATTCAAATACATGTTAATGGATGATAATGGTGAATCAGGGTTAGACAATTAATTCATAAATTAAATATATAGTTTTTATGATCAAATTAGTATAATTAAATACTAAGCTAATTATTGGAGTTTGGGTTAATATCTAATTGGATGATGATTTATTTCTTATGCCCTAGAATTAGAATACATGATGTTAATAATTGAATTAAGATGTAGGTAGCTAATTAAATAGGTCTTAATCATCGATTAGAATGGATTGTATGATTTTAATGTAAATATCATGCAAATATCACGTAATGTCAGGTTATTGTTACTCATGATTGAATGCCCTAGGTTGAGACGTAGACAAAATTGTTGTTGTTTGTTTTTTATGGAATGATGAGGAGTATAACATTCATGCATTATACTGGGTGTTAGTATTTAGTCTTGTTATATAAGTTCGGAGTTGGAGCTCGCCGCCTAGGCGCGAGAACATGCTCGGAGCTTCTACTAGGTCCGCTTAGGACTCGTTCCCCATTTTACGTTCTATTCCATTGTATGTTTATTTTATTACTTGCAGGACTGGTTAAGTGGCATTTTATCGGATCCTACTTAACCCAGGACATTTAATCAACTAGTTTTTTGAATTAATAACCCTCGAGGATGAGATCCCTTGAGTTTAATTTCAAAAATAAGATCCACCGCAATTTGCCTTCAGTCATATTATGTAAATCCCTTCTCAGGCTTATATATTGTTTTATCGTATTTCCATGAGATGGGAGATGGAAAAACCGACTCACACGTACCATGAGCGGGTGCATGTGCCAGTCAACGCGGGCTCTGGATTAGTGAGAGCGTTGTTTCATTCTCGAGAGATTCTGACAACTCCTATTTTGAGTTCCTCACACCCAAAGAAACATAAAGGTTTACGGGTACTGTTTAATACAGCGCACGTCTAGATTTATAGTTCAAAGGGTATTAAAGGCAATTGCTTGAGAGTACTCGGCTTTCGTGCTCAAGGCCAGGAGAATTATGGAGGAAATGAGAGGGCTTAAGATATATTGGTAGTCCAAAGGGACCAAGAAAATGAGAAAATACCAAGAGAGGCATCAGAGTAGTTAGTTCAAAATGCTATTGGGTTTGCAGCCCAGTGGCTCTTCAATAGATGCCCTTAGGAGTGTTCACGAGAACTATATAAATATTTTGATTCAAAATGAGAGTCAGCTATCATTTGCCAATTTGCTCTGCAGTTACATTTTTAGACTAGTAATACTCGTTACTAACGTTTCTTTTATATATATGTAGGGGAGGATTAAATACTAGATACGCCGGCTTGAATAGATGAGTAATGACCTACCTTGCACACACACACACACATGCTTGCCGGCAAAATGTTTGTCTTGGCTGTTTTGGTTGTTTGTTATGTTATTATGAAAAAAATTCTTGTGATGAAATTATCTGATATAAAAGATGATATGATGAAGATTTGGTAAATAGAAATAGCTAATTATAATATGATCCAAAATATATATTAGTGTGTAGATCGAATGGTAAAGGTGGAAATGAAAATTTGCAAGTAGTGTCGAGACACAAAACGTTGAGAACATTTTGATATTATGTATTTATACAGGTTGACCCCTAAGTGCACTTTTAGGGTAGACTTTGTCTATTTTATTTTAAGAATTTTTATTGATTTTATCGTAATTATTTTAGCATATAAATTTGTTGTTATGTCATCCATATAGTAATATGTTAAGGTTCCGTGCATTCATCCATGCATAACAATTAGTATCTTCCATCTTGAAATGCCAAGAGTAGGGATGTAAACAAGCCAAACCTGCTCGCAAGCATTTTACGTACGGCTCGATTCAACTTGAACTCGTGCTCGTTAATTTTGTGCTCGAAAAAATACTCGGCTCGAAATAGATAGCTCATTGAATAACGAATAGAACTTGAGCTAAGGAGTCTTCGGCTCGGCTTGGCTCGAAACTCGAGCTTGATATGTTCAAACTTGAAAAAATAACTCAGCTCAACTAGGCTCGTCAATACTATTGAGGTCACATTGAACTTATATAGTGTTAGAAAGAAAATTTTGATCCTATATAAGTCGAGCACAAACCAAGCACAAATATTTGCTTGGCTCGAAAACACAGCAAGCCAAATATGAGCCAAGCCCAAACACCATGAATTTTGGACGAGCTCGGCTCAACCCATAATACATCAAGGCTCGTCAAGCACTCAAACATGCTTGCCAAAAATCACGTCGAATTCAAAAACATCCCTACTCATCTTGGCTCGGCTTATTTACACCCTTAGCCAAGAGTAGAACCACTCATGTTAGGTTTGGATTAGCCAACTTAATTGGACCCGTAACATTCTAGTTCGGTTCACAAACGAGTTGGATTCGGGCTTACATTCTCTTTCTAGTATACTTTTTTATTTTCTTTATTTTTAAATTAATATTTTTAATAATTTTAGTATTTGTACATTTGTAGTAGTTTTAAATTTTTTTAAGATATATAATAATCGTTTTCTTTTTAAAAGACACTACTTCTTAATTTTACTTTGGGCATGACCAACACTCTATATTTATTTTAGTGCAGCATAAATGATCTTTATTGTCATAAAATTTAACAAAATAATTATTATCATGTAAACCTTAATTATTATCATGTTTACTTACAAAATAATTTTAATTTTATATGTGAAATGTATGGATACCATTAATCCATTCATCAATTATAAGATTTAAATTAATATTTATTAGTTTTTAAATAGAAAAATTGAATTTAAATTAATATTTTATATAATATTTTTAATAAAATATTATATATATATATATATATATTATTGATTTGCTTCAAACCAACGTACAAACCGTACGTATCGGGTGTCTGATACATACGAGTTTTCAAGTCTCCGTACGTATCCTGAAATCGATACGGCATTCTCTTGTCCAAACTCTTATCCACACTCACAGTGAGTGCAGGATAAGGTATCGGTTTGGAAAAGAGTCGACGGAGCTCCAAGGTGAGCTTCCATGGCCATGGCGTCCACCTTCTACCTCTACTATCCCTCATCTCCTCTTCTCCCATTTCCACAACCCACTCCTTCTTCCTCTACTCTTTCCTCTTCTCTTTCTTTTCTACGCCTTTTCAATGCTCTGGAGGCTCCATGTAAGAAGAAGACAGTTACTTCCAATTGCACCCACGCAGCTAGAGCTACTCAAGAAGGTGACTTATTGCTTTTTACGTTTATGGGTTGATGGCTTTTCATCGTTTTGGTTTGTGTGGAAATTGTTTTGGTCAGTGATGAGAAAGTTGGGTGGTTATTTTAGTCCAAAATTCTCTTTTCTTGGTTGATGTTGATAGTTTAGTTCATATTTTGTGGAAAAAATGGAGTATTGTGATCACGTAGTGAAGACATTTAGCTTTTTATATCATTAATTTACATCAAAGTAGATTTTCTGCTGTGTGCACTTTCGTAGGTAGGGTGATAGTTGACATACAAACCAGGAGCATATGCTTCCTGGATCATTTTTAGAGTTTAGTGCTAATCTGTTAAAATGAAGTACCTTTTTTAAAGCATATTAAGGTTTCCTAGATGTTTGATAGAGTATGGTTTGATGGAATTATTGAGGTTATTCCCTATTTGGCTATTCAACGTGAGCACTGAACAGGTTTCGGGTGAACAAGTGTACTCTAGACTTGTGATTGATGATCATGGCTTTTCGCTAAGAGGATTTAGTTTTTGGGATAAACAGATTAAAGTTAGGGGGTGGTCAGAGAAACTAATGTTGAGATTCATAACGAACTTGATACAGTAATTAGATAAAATCTTGGAGGAAATCATCCTCATCCTCTTTATTTGGCGTTCTAATTAAAAGAAAATATTGAATGCTGATTATTTAATGCAATGCCAATTTTTCTCCTTCACAGTGTGAGCCGTGAATCACTAAAAATTTGTTGTAAATTGTGTAGTCCTGGTACAGGACTTCCTAGTGAGTTGATTGACGATTCAAAATTTGTCCCTTTGAATGCTGATGACCTTAAATATGGCCCTCCAGTGAGTTCTCTTTATTGTCTCAATGATTGTAAATCTCTTTCTATGCTCTTTCTAGGTTGATAACTATTAGATTGCCTTGTGTATGTTTTGAACTTGAAACTATAGATAAGAGACTGAAAAGTTAGCAACTTTGTTCATTTTACTAAATATTGAGTTTCTCAATGATCAATATGTATAAAAGGCAGTAGAGCTAAGTATAATAGTTTGAAAATAATAAAACGCAGTAGATCTGTATCGAATTTACTTAATAATTTGAGTTCTCACAAACACTATTAAAAATCGCTAGGTTTGGTCAATGTCTACATCACAAATAGATGCTTGTTCCATAACCTTTTAGTGTTAACTACAAAAATGTGTTCAATAAAATCACAATATTTTCACTTCTTAAGTCAAATTCTGACATTGCCTGATGTTCTCTCTCCGTATGGTTGGCATGTATGACATTTGATTATTAGAAAAATGAGACAAGTTTTCCTTTTGTTGGCTTTACTACTACTTGGATTCAAACCAGAGGAAATAGCTCAGGTAGCTTCTCCTTAGATGCTTTAATCATAAACAGTCGCAATATTGGTTCTTCCTTCCTGAAGTTTAATGATGATATTGTAGCAAGGGTTATTCCAAGCAAAGTTCCTCCTTGGATTCTTTCCTTGGGGACGGTCTTTTATGGGGTTTTTTCTGAAATGTACTTGTTCTTTTGAGTTACTAACGTGCTATTTTTTTATTTTTACTTATTCATTTCCTGGTTTGACTGGATACAAAAACTATTGAAAGAGATGGATGGAGAGTTTTTGAAGGTGAGATCATTTTATTCATCTGTACTCGTATCTGATTTGAAGTACAAATCGGAAGATGTGTGCCTAATAGCCTCATTTGTAGATGTTTTTTCAATCCATCTTATTGGAATCTGGGTAATTTGTTTCAGTGCGCTGTAATGACTGTTCTAAACTTCAAATATATTCAGGATTCATGTGTTTGTTATCAGATTATTCAGTGCACAGAAGAAATGACTACCCTCTCTCTATGGGAGGCAATAAATACCCAGCCGTCATCCTACTTTGAAGGATCAAAGGTTGAAATTGCATTCTCAAATGTCGAATTTGATTATTTATAAGCTTATGCAAATGAACGATATATGTAATTTTTCGCGACCAGTAATTGCAGTTAATCTATTTTCGATACCCTATAAATATTTGCTAATTTTATTCACACAACAACTAGCAATTCTAGTTGTGCCAGAATATGTGTGAAGGCAATTATCTCTCTTTGCAGATTGCCGAATCACCGCCTTGAATTTGTTTTTGTCTGGTCTCACTGGAGAGGAAATGATGATGTTCATTGATGTTTTTCCAGAGACTGGTAATTTCTTTTCCTTCTACAAACATGGTTGATTTTGTATTATCATACACTCATTTCCCATCTGGATTGAACTCTAAATCGCATCATTTCTAAACAGAACTGATAGGAGTTTCACCTTCCCTGTAATTTTTCTTTTATCAAGCCAAGTTTATCAGGAGATCTCTTTATGAAATATATTGCAATTTCTAGGAGAAAGCTGCTTGCCCTGGGCCTTGTTTGGATATTGCATGGAAAATGCACTCCTATGCAGAAAACTTTACTGCAATGCAGGGCTCAAGCCGGCGGTTTTTGCAGCCGTAGTACCTAACAGTGCAAGTAAACCACTGATGGAGGTGGTGGAAGAGATTATGGGAGACCATGAGATGCTGGTAAGCCATTTTCTATCCGGTTTGTTTGTTCTTGTTTATACCAATGCACTTGTTTGGATCCCTTACAGGTTTGTGTTTCATGTGCAGTCTCAAAGAAGACCGGAATCATCATAGTTCTTCATCTGAATGGAGCTCTTCCAGTCACAAATCTAATTAGCCAAGGAGTAATGGTTTTTTATTTTTTATTCAGTGTGGTGAGACACCCATTAGTTGGGTTGTAGGAACTATAATGTAAAATTTCCTACTCGTGTATGAGAATTTGAAAGCTTTCTTTCATCTCTTACACCAGTAGACATGTGACTGTTTATCTGTGTGAGAATAGTGATTGGCATCTGGCATCAAACACTAGAAGTACAAGTGGGTTTACAATGAGGACACTTTTCATGAAAGAAACCCAGAAGGCCTTGTCTTAGGAGGGCTTTCAAAACTATATTAAACTTCAGTGATCTTTAACTTGAGTGCATGCAAAATCAGAACTTCAGGGAATAGGAATTCTACTAAAAAATGAGCTGAGGGCTGGAAAGAAGCTTTTGTACAAAAGTAGGAAGATTTAACCAATATACGGAAAATGATATTACCATTCTTGAAAGGTAAACAAAATCATCCAATGTCAGCTCAATTCTTCATTATATCTCTTGAAAAAGCTGAGGTTGGCAGCATGGCAATGGCCTGACCATCGATGGCGACATTATCACCATTCTTGAGTCACACTGTTGAAAATTTCGCCCTGACAAAGACACAGGAGAAATTCAATTTTTCTGACGACCATGCATTGTAAATGCAAATGTTTTCGAAAGAACAAATCAAAGTGTCTACAGTGGAGACGGGCATGCGTTTATTCTTTATTTTTCTTAAATTGAGTGCTCTCACTTCTGGAACCACCTCATCACCTCTGTAAACTGGCAACTTGAACTGAAGACTCTGAGAAACATACACATCTCCAGGCTGCAAAATACAACAAACAGAAAACAGCATTACAGGGTGGAATGTTGAAACAACTCATGATTACTGAAAGACATGCAGTATAAGAAAAGCACAATCCTCCAAAGCGTTTCTCATCATGTTAGCCATTCATTGGTAGGTTTTATTGCTCGAACAAAATGAGTAGTGCAATTCAACAAATTGTTGGGTGTTTCTCATATTTAAAGATTCCCAATCAGAATATATTAGTGGAAATTAGGACATATTTAGTTCAGACATCAAATGAAACATTATAACAAAATGAAACCACAGAGGAGCCATAGATGGTCAGGCCATACAAATCTTGTATTCATATATCCATTTATACACAATAAATTTACATCTTTCCCATGGCCAAAGCAAGTAGATTAATAACACACCTTGTTGGCAAATCTCATTGGCAATCATTTGTAAACCAGTTGCCTTATGTAACCACGAATTTAGTGCATTGAATCCCCATAGGCTAATACTATACTCTCCTCTAATCTATAGCAAGAATGAGAACCACGGATAACAACTCACTTGAATTAAAAACCATACATCAGCTAACTTATTTACATAAACATTAACTTGAGTGAAGAAAATTGTTAAAGTAAATATAAAATGGTTCTCTTCTTAACAATTTAAGTTTTTGGGGCAAACGATTAGACCATTTAAAATTTACATGGTATCAGAGCCAAAAGTCTGAGGTTTAAATCCCACTAATGATATATACCCAAAAAATATTAATTTGCCTTATTGTAACGAATAGGCTATTTGTCTCATATTTATTCATGTGCTAAACCTTAAAAAAATTATTTGCACATAAGGAGGAGTATTAAAGTAAATATTAAATGGTTCGTTTTCTTAGCAGTGGGAACTTTTGAGACAAACGGTTAGACCATCTAACATTTACAAAAATTATAAAAATTATTTTTGTTGTAAAACAAAAACATTAGTGAAGCAACCATTTGTAAAATACTTGCAAATAATGTATGCTAGTATAAAAGAAAAGTCAAAGTTTATAATAAAATATGAGATCAAGGACATACAAAATGGGAAGCAATGATGTGGGAGAAGAGGCCAGCAACAAGCATCCCATGTACAATTGGACCACTATCAAATTCTCCCATATGAGCAGCACCAGCATCAAAGTGGACGGGATTGTAATCGTGGGTAACTTTGGAGAAGTCCAGAACATCTTGATGAGAGAAAGCTCTGGGCCGCTTCAGAACATCTCCAACTTTGAGCAGAAGTGTGTTTGAAGTTGAAGAAGAGAAAGAACTGGTAGTTGGGGTATAAGGACCTTCCATTTTCCTGACATTTGGGCTTTTGTTATGCTATAACTCATAAAACAGAAAAGAAACATAAGGTTTCTATTGATGATTCCAGAAGAAATTGGTATCTTCATTTCATTCCCTTTTATTAAAATAAAGATAAAAGTCATACTAAACAGACATTAAACAATTGATAAAGTATAAAAAAGAAAAACTAATCTAAACTATGTGCATTACTAGTTTCAAGCATCCTTTTTGTAAAAGTTCAACTAGTATTAAGGTGAAATTTGGCAAGAACATGGGATAAGATCATTGATAGAAAGAGCAAACATCAAAGTAGTACAAGAACATAGCAAATAAACCTACCTCCGCAAGCTATAAAACCTTCAATCAATGCCGCCCCAAAATGGTATGCAAAGACTCAGTTTATGTTAAATCATTCAGAAGGTCATATGGTATCTATCCGTTTAGTTATCTTGCCAATCACCTTCCTAATATTTCTGTGCCAAAGAAGGGCATGAAACCTGAAAAACAAGATAGATGCCAACAATTATTTGTGGGCTTTCACCCATTACAAAGGACATACTATAGGAACACTCCCATGTTATTATCCAAAAGACTGCAATGTGCATTTCGCTTGAAAACTTACTAAACATGACAATGCAAAAATGTAAAATTGGTCTATTCCATTTCTTGCTTATTTTTAGAATTCATTGAGTTTTAAAAACCTAGTTAATCTCATCTACTTCTATGGATGCATGAATTGGCCGATTCCGAGTGGAATTGGCCGATTTAAATCGGATCGGCAGCGTGCCGATCCGATTTTGGGCGAATCGGTCGGCCCCAAATCGGCGTCCAAATCGGCCGATTTACCCTGATTCGACCGATTTAAATCCGATTCGGAATCGAGGTAAATCGGGAAGAATCGGTTTTTTTAGGTAAATGACTAAAATACCCTAGGTATAATATTTATTAAATTATTTAAGCATGGGTAAAATTAGAATTTTGATTTTAAAAACCTAAAATTACCCTGTCTCTCCCACTCCGTCGCCGCGCTTCTGCCCTCCACCGCGCTTCCTCACCTCCGACCTCAGCTCCGACCGGGCTTCCGACCTCGCCTCCGCCCTCGCAACCTCGCCTCCGACGGGTGGCCGGCCAACAGCGCTGTGGACACAAACCTCGCCTCCGATAGGGTGGCCATCCGAATGGTGATTTTTGTAAAGTTGGATTTTTTTGTTGAAATTGAATGTTGTGATGTGCAAATTGTTATCTATGTTGTGCTGTGCAAATTGTATGGTATGTGTTGTGCAAATTGTAGGCTATGCTTCACAAATTTTTTCATTGCTGATTTGGGATTCATGATCAAATTTTTTCATTGTTGTGTTGTGCAAAATTGCGTGTTGTGCGTGCAAATTGCTATGTGTTGTGCAAATTGTATGATCAAATTTTTTGTGCAAAAATTGTGTTGTGCTGTGCAAATTTTTTTTCAAATGCTATGTGCTATGCGAATATGTATTTTCATTTTGTTCATGCGTCCAAATTGCTTGAGCTGTGCAAATTGTCACAGGGAAGATGGATTGTTTGTTGTGTAACACCCCGTTTCGGCTCACCCGTGAACCGACCCGGAAATGTCACCGGCGACCGAACCGTTCGCTAATCTACTGGGTTCGGTTAAGCCGACCCGGATCTGCCCTCGGTGTCTCAAGATGGAGATGCAAACATGAAATGCATGGATGGGATGCGTGGGTTCTAACGTAGTCCTACATGCATGCTATGATGTGCAAGCAAAACAAAACCATGCAACGGCAAGAAATTTTTAATTAAAAATTATCCACAACAAGGGTATATAAATATTTTATCAAAATACGATAAAACATGATAATCTACCGTAGCATTCATCATTATCTCTTTCGTTTCAATTGAACCGAGCCTGAACTCCAAACTCACTACTCATTCACATTTATCCATTCATTTCATATCAAGCAATTTATCTAAACAAACACATCAAAATTATCATTCACGTAGCAATAACACACTGTCATTATAGATTACACGCGGCAGGTACATGTGTGCGCGGTTCCGTGCTGCTCCTCTGCAGTCCCGACAGCTTTCATCCCTCGCATTTCTCACCTACATATATATAGAAAAACCGTCAGTAACGAGTGTTACCGGCCCGGAAAATAACTAATATCAATCTGGCACAAGAGAGCAAACTCTCCTGTTGAATGAAAACCATATACTTCCTCAAGAACTCTCATCAGGGCACATACGGGAGCCGTCGCCCTCGGGTCGACAGCGTCCCCCTATCTTTCACATTCTCATACCTCGGCCATTTCTCTATCGCTTCTTGCATCAAATCTCATTCCTTTCCGCCCTCTGCACCTTCCATATTACTCCTGGCCTTGAGCACGAAGGCCGAGTACTCTCAGGCAGTCGCCTTCAGTACCCTTTGAAACCACAAGTCTAGACATGCGCTGCAATGCAGTACCCGTGAACCTCCACACTTCTCCGGGTTTGAGGAACTCAAAGGTGGAGTTGTCAGGATCCCTCGGGAATGAAACGGCCCGCACACCATTCCAGAGCCCACTATCGACACACACGTGCCCGCTCGCGTAGCACGGTAGTCGGATTTCCCTCATTCAATCTCTCACTGAAAACGCGAAAACTATACATATATATAGGTCTGGGTTGGGATTCATACAATAGGCCCGAAGGCAACGTGAGCTGGATCTGAAGTTCGAAAACAAACTCGAGGGATCTCATCCTCGAGGGTTATTAATCCGAAAAAACTGTTGGTTAAATGGCCCGAGTTAAGTGGGATCCGATAAAACGCCACTTAACTCGTCCTGCACATGATAAATCAAATACACAATAGAATAGCGTAAAACAGAGAACGAGTCCTAAACGGACCTGGTAGAAGCTCCAAACGGGTCCACGCGCCTAGGCGGCGAGCTCCTACACCGTACCTACACAATCAAGCTAAAAACTAACGCCTGCATGATGAATCACACATCCTATAGCATGCACACACAATCAACACAATCACGCATCAATCAACACACATCAACCTATATCAATTCTAGCAAGTCTACTTAGGCTAGTTTGCATTAGATCATGATCATTACCTAGTTACCCTAATTAGTTTCTTAGCCTCCATTTTTAACACCACTCAATCAAAGAAATTTCATATTTTATCCTTAATCAAATCTACATTTATATATATTATTATAACACACAATTCACCAATCCTAGCATGCAATTCTAATAATCAATACTTTCAAATAATTAAGTTAAAATAAATTATACCTCGCGTCGTCGAAAATCGGCGACGGCTAGGGTTTCCGTTTCGTGGCTCGAAACTCGAATTCGGCACCTAGCGGCGTCCGAAGTCCGATCAGATTGGACCGGGTGCGTTCGGCGGATGATCCGGCGAATTTCCCACGAATCCAATTTTCCAGCGGTTCCGGCGATTTCCGGCGAGTGTCGGCAGTTTTCCGGCGGATTCCGGCAGTTTTCCGGCAATGATTCGGGACGGGGCAATCAGGGGGTCTATCGGCACCAGCTCGACGAGCTTGGTCCAATGGTGGTGTCAAACAGGGTAGCCGAGGCGGCGATGGCCGTCGACGGCGGCGTCGAAAATGGGTGGCGGCGGCGGCGTGCTCCGATCGGGGCTGCGGCCGGCCTCGACGGCGGTCGGGATGATGGGGAAACGTCGGCGATGGCGAAGGGGTGAGACTGGTGGTCACAGCGGCGGCGACGGCGACCGAACGGCGGCGGAATCCGGCCCGGAGTGGCGACGGCCGAGGCGGCCTCGTGGCGTCGCGGCGGCGCGCTGGCAGGCGATCGGTGGCCGGGGTTGGTCGTGGCGGCACGGCGACGGCACGGCAAGGCAGGGGGGCGTCGATCGGCGGCAGCGCGGCGTCGGCGGCGGCGGCGGCAGCACACACGGCGAGGGTTTAGGGAGGGTAAGTGTCGGGAGGGAGAAGAATACCCTCAATGGCAGTTTCGTAAATAAGTATTGACTCGATTCCTACTCGAGTCAAAATAATAACTAGTTCGTAATAAATTCTAAAAAATCTAGAAAAATATGGAAAAATTCCATAAAATAAAACAAACACAACAACATCCAAATGGCATGCTCTATAACTAATAACCCACCCGAATATAATCCAACGCGTCCTAACGCGTTATTCGGCCTAAAACTATTTCTA
>JAURVB010011891.1:0-72431 GCA_033002965.1 Piper betle | reverse complement strand
TCACCCTCCTTTGTCTTTTCACGTGAACTCCGTTGAGCTTTCTACTATTCACAACACCTGCCTCCACTGTAGTTTTTAACAAGATAAAGACGAGGAAAGCGAGATCTTAAGATGCATACAACAGTGGGCTTCACGTGAGGCAAACCATATCTTTCCCTTCCTTTTCTTCAATGCCAACACTGCTTACCTCAAAGTTAAAAGAATTTGCTCAACACAAAGTTATCAAAAACACCAACTTATAACTGCGATTGCACGAGTCCAGAGGCCAACCTGGACCTGCCCATACGAGTAAATTACTTTAGTGGGATTCTCATTCTGTTGCCGCAGGCTGTACACCTACATCAACTCTAACCTTCTTCGAGCTCATCTATAGTTATAGTATTTGAATAACAAAATGTTCAGACAAGCTGTGAGAATAAAGAGGAGCCAATTGCCAATGTGCTCTTTGTCTGGGCGCCCGCCATGGTCACGTACATGTTATTTGATGATCCTATTAGTTGATGTACCAGCACTGTGTTGAATTGGTCCCTTTGAAAAACCATGGTCACGTGGTGATGGACTTTAACAGTTTCACGTTCAAGGAAAGTGATTCTTATAGTGCAATCGACTCTTCCACACTGAAGGAAACAATCAACCATGGTGTGCAGTTTTTGATGCTATTTTGCATGAGATAAAACAGAGCGGGGAGAGAGACGACTCTGTTCTTCAAGATGTTGGTTGTGTGGTACGTAGTTTGGTCGTTGTACAAGTCCAGACATGTCCAAACACCAGTCCAGAGTCGCATTTCTCTATTGCTGTCATCTTGTGGAGGAGCTCATCTGAGCACATGAGCCTTGATCGGGGCCAAGTATACGATGCAACCTTACTTTGGCCCGGCATTCAAATCATTAAACCAATCCAAATGAGAATTCAATATGATGAATATTAACCCAGAACAGCTTGCAGATTCTAGGGCTAAATTCTATTTGTAAAAGGAAGGAAGATCAAGAGCTTATGGACTACAGGCTCCTGCTGTTCATCAACAATGACACATCATAACTCACTCTATTCATCAAAGTGGAATTATTATGCATTTTGAAGGGACACAAGCTGGGGAGAAAGTCTGCTGTTTGCTTTGAATTATGTTTGGTGTGGAGAAGGTAAGATGGAGCAGTCCTCAAAGGGTCCATGGCCATCCGTTGAGAAAGCTGTGCGTGTGAGCCACTAAAAAGCCAACCCATGTACGACTTGTTTGTGCTCCCTAATTAAAATTTTCCCATGTAAAAAAAGCAACTTGAAAATGAAAACAGATGTATACGTACTGGCTGTGCACTGATAAATAGTTTAATTAATTGTCTTCTCTTCCTAACTTTCAATGTTTTCTTAATAGCATTACTACCTTGTTTCATACTGCTAGCCACGATATGCAGCAGAGAATAAGATATTGAGCATAATATGAATCACAGAGTTATAGTCTGTAAAGCGTTTGTTGTTGACTTTAAATTCATTCAACAACCATGATTCATAGCGATGGATCCTCATTTATTTCTTCCCATACATCTCATGAGCAATCTGAAAATTTGTTTCCTCATCAAGACTTGAACCGAACAAATTACACCAGCCACAATGCACTGTCCAGAAATGAGAATAAGAATGGTATAATTTTGTAAAATATGAAGTGATATCCCTTCATGTGTAGGGGATGCGAACTGCACAAAGGAATGCACCATTGTCACTATAGTTTGGTGAGATCTTTCATGCCAGCCATACATTCTTGTACAGGGCCAATGTCCACACTTGGGCAGCTCACACCTAAATGGGGTGGGCCTGTGGCCATAACCTAACAGTACTTGCGTATGAATGTTCCACCGGCCGGCGGCCAGAGGCCGGCTACAGGTACAACGGCGGAGGACAGTCGGCGGGAGCCCATGAAGTAGCATCTCCAAAGCCACGCTCTGATAAAAAGTAGATTAGAGATTCAATGAGTAAAATAAAATAAAATGAAATTATTATAGTGTAACTCTTTATTCAATAAAAATTTATTTTAAAAACATTGTCTTTTTGTAAAATATTGTATCATTATACTCTATTTTATTATTTAACAAGAGTATATATATAATTTAAGTTTATCTCTTGTATAACCTGAACAATGTACAACATCTTACCCAATAATAAATCAAAATCTAAATTAATTTTATTTTGTTAGACAGGTCATTGTATATATATATATATATATATCTTAACATTGCATAAAGAAAAATATAATAAATTACAATCATTTTTCGACGCTGACACTGTTAATTTCACGTGTTCTTTGTTAGGTTGTGTGCATTTTAGCCCCATTTATTTTGCCTACTAAATTGCTATAATTCTTGCAATAATATTCTCATCTACAATTTCTTTTGTTCTTTGTGTATGGTCACTTATCTCTTTATAGCTATTAACCATGATATTGACAAGAAAGAATGGCAATTTTAAACTGAATTTCAACCCTCTTAATGTTAATTTTTTTAAATAAATTATTCATTTTCGTCAATATATTTGTATAAAATGCACTCACATTGCTTGTAGGCTTTTTTGTTTTGTTTTAAATAAATAAATAAAATAAATTGCATTTTGCAAAGTAGGTAAGATAGCCCGGTTCGGTTCTTGAGGCATTGATCGGATCTCATTGAAGCGGGCAACAGCCGGTGACTCTTATTCTCCCCACCGCCACCTGCCAGTCCGTTGACGACCTCATTTTCTTCCCTTCCAAATCACCTCCGTTCCGTAATATATTTTCCTCCCGCTTTTACCCCTTATTATAATAATAATAATAATAATAATATGGAACTAGTATATATATATATATATATATTCCCAAAGTCCGACATCCAACTCCCTTGCGATGAATCAACTCCTTCCCATTTCCCCTTCCACCACCACCTTCACCCCCCGGCGAGGAGGACAACAAGCCATGGCATTCCGATTTGGAGGGATGAGACTCTGGTAGAATGGCTTCTTCGCCTTCGACCACGGCAAAGAAGCATTGGTGGCTCACCAACAAGAAGGTGGTCGTTGTCCGATTTCAGAATGCCCACTTCTACGTTCTGCAATTCGTTCAATCAACAATAGCCGTTGCATAGCTATTACACTGATTTACATCGCTTGCATGTTTGTTCCATGCAATGTTTTATGGGTTTTTTAAAAACTGTGGTTTGCTTGCAATGGATGTCTGTCTGAGGGTGTTGGATTGTGGATCATGGAGGTGGCTTGGTTGTGTAGGTGTTTTTTGAGCCACTGGTTTTCTTGTTGCTTTTGGTTTTGTGGAGTTTGTTGTTCAAGGCCATTGGAAGGACTCTGCTTTTAGCTCTGCAAAACTGGCACTATACAGACAGCCTTAACTCCACCCCTGCTGTGGTCTTTGTCTTCTTTCCGTTGTTTCTTTGTTTTCTCTCCACAACTGCTTCTGATTCCATTGCTCTGAGCACTACTCTAAGTACATCCAATGCTTTTTTCTAATGTGTCTCCTACTGTACGAATTGGTGTTAGCTGTGAAGATTAAATTGATTAATTGTAATGAGGAGAGGATTGTAGATTTGAGGATCTTAATTTTTTGCATGCGCAGATCATAGACAAGTACATTAAGGACGCCAAGCTACTGATCGCCGGCAGCGACCCGTCGGACGTCGCCGCCGCCGTCAACCTCCTCGACTCGGCCCTGGCCTTGTCGCCGCGGTTGGAGGAGGCGCTCGAGCTCAAGGCCAGGTGCCTCCTCCAACTCCGGCGGTTCAAGGATGTCGCCGACATGCTCCTAGACTACATCCCGAGTTGCAAGTTCCAGTCTTGCTCCGACTCCTCCTCACTCTCCGACAACTCCACCCGCGAGCGGTCCAAGCTCCTCCCTCCCAATGCCGAGAACTCTTTCTCTGGCGTCGGCGAAGGAAACATGCATTCAAGTGCATCTCTTTCTCCGACCTCAAGAAGAAGGTCCTCGCCGGACTGTGCAAGAGCTGCGACAAGGAAGGAGAATGGAGGTAAGCTTCCACTACTACTACTTCTTCTTCTTTCTTCTTAGTATATAATTGATTGAATTTGATGGTGATCATATGATAATTGTTGAAGCAGGTATCTGGTGTTGGGTGAAGCTTGTTGTCATCTGGGTCTGATGGAGGACGCCATGGTTCTGCTTCAAACAGGGAAGCGGCTTGCCACAGCCGCATTCCGACGCCGGAGCGTTTGCTGGTCCGACGACAGCTTCGCCCTCTCCGAAACATCAACCATCAACCATGAACTCCGACACAACATTCTACCCGCCGGCTCCGCTTACCCCGATAGCGTCGCCCACCTCCTCGCCCACATCAAGTGGCTCCTCCGCCGCCGGGCAGCCGCGCTGGCTGCCATGGACGCAGGCGCCCACGCCGAGGCCGTCCGGCACTTCACCAAGATCCTCGAGTCCCGAGGGGGCGCCCCGCAGGCCTTCCTCGCCGAGTGCTACATCCACCGCGCCGGCGCCTACCAGTGCTCCGGCCGGGTGGCCGAGGCCATCGCCGACTGCAACCGCACCATGGCGGTCGACCCGGCCTCCATCCCGGCGCTCACTCTCCGTTCCCAACTCCTGGAGTCCATCCGAGCTTACTCCGACTGTCTCCGCGATTTGGAGCACCTCAAGCTGCTCTACGACGCCGTTCTCCGCGACCGGAAGCTGCCGGGGCCGCCGTGGAGGAGCCACTCCATCAGGTATGGGGACGTCGCCGGCAAAGCTCGGAGCTTGACGTGCAAAATCCAGGCGACGCGCCGGCTGCTCGCCGACGGCGGGTCGGGGGCGGGGCGCACCGTCGACTACCACGCGCTAATGGGTCTCCGGCAGGGCTGCACCCGGTCGGAGTTAGAGCGCGCCCACCTGCTACTGACTCTCCGGCACCGGCCGGAGAAGTCGTATAGCTTCGTGGATCGGTGCGAGTTCATGGACGATCGGGACGTGGAAATGGTGAAGGACCAAGCACGCATGTCATCCCAGCTCTTGTACAGGTTGCTCCAAAAGGGCTACTCGAGCGTCATGTCCGCAGTCATGGAAGAGGAGGCCGCCGAGAAGCATCTGAAGAATGTGGCCGCTCCAACGGCGACGTCGCCGGCCACCAATGGAGAAGCATCTTTGAAACCAGTGATGGCTGTTGATAAAGAGGAGGTGATCAAAACAGAGGAGGTGGCGGGAAGTCGCCGTCGCCGGCGTCGGAGTATCAGGGTGTTTTCTGCAGGGACATGGCGGTGGTGGTGAACTTGTTGTCGCAGGTGGGATTCAATCAGCCGATTCCGGTGAAGTATGAAGCGTTGAGCTGCTAGATGAAGATCAGCATCAAATGTGTACAAAAATGATAGCTTCAAAAGGATCAAACATTTTTGTTCTTCAATCTTTAGTACGTGTTACAACCTTTTCTGTTTCTAGCTTTTAGTACTTGCAGGTGGGTAGTGTCGATCTTCAATGTTCTTCATAAAAATGTTGCACTTTGCATGCCTCTCTTGCTACCTTATTTCTTTTCTCTCCTTGTTTAGCAAATAGCCTTGTATAGTTACATTTTCAGTTACTGTAGTCTTCACAATCAATCTCCTTGTGCAAATAGACACGTTTTGCCATTCCAATTGCATCTCTTCCACGCTCATAATTCCGTCTTCCCTTCCAAGGAATCCGCCATTTAGATTTTTATTGTCTCTCGTTTAATTCTTTTTGTAGCCAAATTGGAATGCACGAGCTCTTAGATCTTCTTAAATAGTAAGTAACCATCCGCCAAATATCTCAAGCATTACACTTCTATAGATGTGACGGCGTCCTACATGTTATCATCTTCCCCTCAATCTTACGAAGTTGTATGTAAAGAGGAGAAAATATGAACTCGCATGGCACGCAAATCTCAATCAACAACTGGCCATGTAGCCATGGTCTGTGCATTTGCATCATTCTAAGTTGTCAATACTCGATACAAAGGTCTACGGCGCAACTTATCCTTGAAACAGTGGCAGTGTGCTGACAATCTGGAGGAGAAAGGCACAAGATAAAACTGTAACAAAAAAGTTGCTTTCTTGTTACTGCTGCACAAAAAAGCAAAAGATGGTGAAGGGAGAAGAGCAGGAATAATTTGGATTTTTTCCCTAAATTAAACCCACAATGCCATTACTGAATCATATCTTGGACCTGGGAACGCGTCAGTGATTAGTTTTTACAAGGAAAGCAAAAGATGTTGATGTACTGTTCATAATGCAATAAAGAAGTCTCCACAAGAAGGAGGTCATTGGATTCTCTGTAGGACTGTAACCCTTCCTTCACCAGCAACCCCGGAGGAGTAATTGCAAGTTGCAGTCTTGCAGGTATAGGAGACACCGCTAACAAGGCTGCATGTGGCAACCCGGCACGACTTGGACTCCCCTTTGAAAAACCAGTAAAACGAACAAAACTTGTTCCCGCTCCGCCGGCTTCATTTAAAATGGTGTTCCTCCAGACCCACTACCTTTAATTCACCATAGCCATGACTACCAGCTCCCATTTTTTAATTTTGAGTAACTAACTCTGTTTTTATCCACTCAAAAGAACATTTTATTACCATCAAGCCTAATGGGCAAGTATGGATTTGTTTCTATTGGCTTCACTTATGGGAGGTTTTTGGATCTGATGTATGCTGCTTCATCTTGTGTCCGACGAAAAGGAAGGAGCACAGCAAGCTTTTTGGTTTTTCACCCAGCGGAAAAGCAGGGTTTATGATTAGTGTAAACCGTAAACAATCATAGCCATTTCTTTTCTGCTGGTGTACGAAACGGGATTCTGACGCGATCATTGCATACACAAATGATGGGGGTTGGATTTGTTTATTCAATGTGATAGCTGTTCTTGTCTCAAAGTTACGGCCTTGCGGGATTCAATTCAATTACCAAAAATGTGGCGTGTGTGGTCAGAGCTGGGCGCTTACAAGTGATATGATGCTTGTCTGCAGGCATGGAATATAAAGGAGCAATGTGAAGAAGATGAAGCACAGTTGCTGAGTTTTTGAGTTTTTCTATTGAAGCTACCATGACATACAATGTATGGTAACGAATCGACCCTAATAAACAAATCGGAGCCTTTCAGAGATACAACTAAGAACTCAAACGAACGTGCCATCACTGACAAGTTCTAGACTCGTATTATGATGCCACTTTCAAATGTCAAAGCAAAGGCCAAAGGGGGAATGAACCACAATAGCTTTTTTAGACGTGAGAGGGTTGAAATTGCAAGGTTAAATGAGCAGTGGACAGAGATATATATATATCCCTGAAGAGATCAAATTTTGGGCGAATTGACCATTTGAATCCTGCACACTCGGCCTTGAACAGTTTCTCTATCTCTGATTCTCTGTCACTTGTGTTCAATAAATCAAGCTCTTTAAAATTTAAAAAAGGACTGATAGGGAGAAGAGTAAAAAGTTTCAAAGTCCATCAGAAAGATGAGAATAGGAGCATATGTAGGTAAGGACATGCCTGTGATCTCCTCGGTCAATACCCACAATCAGATTCACATTTGAGCACGTTGAAGAAGTCCTGTTGCGCCTAATAAAACAAGTGAACAAAAAGCAGGAACGTGTTAACTTTCAACCTTCACGGACATTCATGTGCAGGATCAAGAAAATGCCGAAATAGTACGCATACATGAAATACATTTACAACTCATATACACTATACCTTTGTTCCCATATATATAACTCAATACACTTTTTCCTTGGCCAAAGCAAGTTGGGTTTCACAAGATCAGGAAAACAAATGAGGCCAAACATTAAAAAAAAAACATAGACAAACATCGAGACCAAAGTTTGTTCGAAAATAGGCGTTGTCTGCAGAAAGTCAGCGCGGCTCCGGAATTCTGTGTCAAATAAGCCTACCAGACTAAGCCATAAGATTAACCGAGTTGCACAAACATATCACTAATGCTCTTACTTCTTCGTAGTGAACTGATGAACAGGCAACCTGAGCAAATGCTGGCTCTTCTTCAATCTAGGTGAATTAGTTACCTCTCATTAACTCATAAAATGCCCAATAGCCCAATAGTAATACAAAAATTTTATGATTCGTGATTAGTCTATCAACACAAGAAAACACTCTGTGCAGCCCTGTCATGTTCCAAAACAAGGAAAAGAATCTGATGAGAAGTATCAGAAATATAACGCATAACCATTTTTCTTCGGCAAATGAAACATGAAAGCAAACAAAGTTATACAGACGACTTCAATTACTTCCTAAACCAAAAATTATATGTATATATATGCAGATTTACAAGCCGACTTGAACCTTTGACTCACAAATTGAAGCTGAAAAGTAGCTCAGAACTGAGGTTATAAAACCAAAACATTGAAATGAAACAAAAAATTGGTATACATTTTGTAGTTATTTTACATACAAAAAATGCCCTGAGACTGTATGAGAGATGGGAAGTACACATCCCCTATGAATGTGTGGAAAGAATGTGCCACCTGCAAGCCAATTTGGACGCAATAAGAGGCAACGATAGACATGAAACTGGTAAGAAGCTAACAGATTACCCTAAGGAGCTTAAAAAGTAAAAACCTCACGGGGATCAGAAGTAGAAGTAGAACAAAAGGCAAACAAAGAGATGCCACATTGCTGCTAATTTGCCAGAACGAATTTCTACCCATCTGCATTAAACCAGCAAAAGATACTCTTACTCGAGAAGCCGGGTGCAGAGCATAGACAAGAGCAACAAGGGCCTTAAATTGACAGACCGCAACAAGGGGCCACCTGAAATACTTCTTCTGTTCTTTCAGACAAGTTTGCTCTAGGCGCATCACATAACGGACTGCACGTGTGCAGGAAATCATATCATGGTGTTTGTAGATGGTACCTTCAGACCCATAAGCAGATTTGCTACGGAGCATGTCAAGTGAATGTGGTGAATTTAGAAATGCCATGATTGCCACCCTCAGCTTATGAAAAGTGGAGATATCAGAATAAGCTGATTCATGACAGCCACAAAGACGATAGAGGCCATTTCCAGGAGGAAGAAAATGGTGCTCAGGAGAGAACTTGTCATCAGGTTGCAAGATCAGAAGCGCACCTGTGGGGTGTACAACGTTTTCTGCACAAGGGCATAGAAAGAAAATAGTAAGGAATAAATGCTGTTTCTATTGGTTCACAACAAATAATGCATAAGGTAAATCAATGGATATCAGATATTTAAGGCAAGGATGATAACGAAAATTCTTATTCACAGCTTTCAACATCCTTGCCACATGATCAGGGTAGTTGCAAGAGAAAGTGCGTGGCACAATGTCGCAGTGCATAGTTATGCCCTGGACATGGCTCCGGGGCAAGCCTAATTTCACTAAGAGGTTACCTCCCCCATACATTATTAACGGTGAGCCAAACATTACAACAGGGTAAAGAGAAGAGCGTGGAGCTTCTCCTCTTATGAGTAACATGATATTACAAGTAAAGCCAGACTTCCCCCAAGAGAATGACCCGTGAAGCGGAGTCTGGCAGAATTACGATGCAACTTTAGCTGGGTCTGTACTTCAGGCAAAATTTGGACATATATACCTTTTGCAACTTCATAAATTCCTCTGTGAACCAGCACATCTACACCCTATAGCCATTAAAACGAGTACTCTTTCACATATAAGTAGATAATATTGTTACAAACAAATGCTTCAATCAAATTTGATCACACAACTATAGAAGTTCTGCCCTTGAGAGAAAACTTACGGATGTCATTCCATATATAAACATTACATCATATACACACACAAAAAAAAGCTTTTCTCTTTGGACGATGCACTATCGAATGTCAATCAACAATCAATACACAAGTAACTAGTGTCACCATTGATTTCAGCAAATGAGGCAAAATGTTTCATCACAGCCTTTATGTGGTATATTGGTTTGCAAGATACAACCAATAGAAAAAACTAACATGTGCAGAAAAAGTTGACCAGTTGTTACAACAGCATAATCTAAAGACATCCACAGTGAACTTTGTTCCAACAACAAATTTTCATTGTCTGATTTTTTTGCACCACTATATAAAGAAAAGTATCATATAATCCTGAAAAATGAAAATATGATCGATAAGAATGTGATCGTATGCACTACCTCAAATTGAACAGGCTCAAAGAGAAGGTTTGCTTGCCAGGAAGCTACCAATTCTGACCCTTGATTATTCACAAAAATGGGCAGAAATGTGTCAAAACTTTCTTAGGCATACTAAAGAGCTACATAATCACTATAAATAAAAATGATACTGTAGGCATCTCTACCTGAATTACAAACAATCTAGTCCTTGTCTACTTTTCATCACATATAAACCACTCACATCTTGACAAATGCGCTGAATTCAAATCCTTTGCAACTGCTCACTTTGTTTCTTCCTCTGCAGCTACCATAACAGTGACCGAATTTGTGTTGGCCATAAAGAATTCCATATCCGAGCCCATCACATTAGTTTTCTTTCCACATTCTGTGTCATTTGCACTGGTCCCTTCATTAACTCGTTCCACCTTCATTAACTCATTCCATGTGATTCTTTTTGTTCTTGATGAACTCTCTTTTTCCACCTTCGTTAACTCGTTCTACGTGATTCTTTTCTATTCTTGATGAACTCTCTTTTTCCACCGTCATTAACTCGTTCTACATGATTCTTTTCTATTCTTGATAAACTCTCTTTTTCAGTAAAGATGTTATAAACTGCAAGCGGTGGTACTTAAGAACCAAACTTCCAGTATAACGACCTAGTCCAAAGTACAACATAATGGGTTAAGTTATCTCTTCAAAAGTGGTTAACCAAATTGAAGATCTATAATTCATTCTCACTTATAAACAAGATTTTATCTTAATAGGTATTAGAAATAAGACTAAGTTAAGGAATCTCATAATTCACCCACCTTAACTCTATAATACAAACTTAGTATATTTTATTATCTCTAAAATAAATATTTTGTAATAGTGTTGATAACAAGTCATTCACAGGCTTACCTAAAAATACAAAGATTATAATAACAAAAACGCTTGTACATGCATCATAGCATGACAAATAATTATGATGAGGTATATTATTATAAAAATAATTAAACATGAGATTCAAAAATTTTTAAGAAATTATTAACCATAAAAATAAATCATGGTATATTAAATGTAACATACAAACAATGACTTAAGGTAAATCATATGCAAAAGCTAAAGTCCCACAGCCTCCTAACTGCTTCCCATAGTCACAATTATAACTCAAATAATATAAATAAGAAGTTCAATCTTATTCATCAATTCTTCTAACTTGGGTTAGTACGGGAACTACTAACCACACCCTCAACCGTCAGTTTGAAACGGCTCATCTGCGGTCACAAAACTGCGTTAGTAATGAAATCACTAAATCATATAATTACAAGAAACAAGTCAATATATTTCATATCATTATTTATTAAGTCTTTTAGTAATTATGAACCTATGTCGAGCTCCAATTACGCCAAGAAGCCCCATCTAGATACAATCCCATACATGCGCACACACCCTACGTGGTCAATTGCTCGTGGTTATCGATATTTGTCATTGACTCACCCTCTCGGTATCACAAGTGCATAATGAGTCGTCTTGAGCCATTGTGCCCTCTCACCCCTTTCGGCGTGGAGGTAGGCTTTTCTCTTTCAAATAATTTTAAAAGTGCAGCCCCGTGTTGAACTGAGTCAATTCCTTGACCTCAGTTGCGCTCTTCACATGGTAGTCGAATCTGAGTTTAGACCGACCAAGGTTGCTAAAAAGAAATATACAATATTTCAAGTAGTTATACAGACTTAGAAATGTGATGAGGCACCAGCAAATACGACACACGGTCGTAATATGAACAAGACAATAAAATTATACATAAGTATAATTTTATACAAGGAATAATGCATGCTATGAAATGACTTAATTATGTCATGACTTAACGAAATAAAACATGCAATAAGCAAGTATAAAATAAAATCAATCTTTAAATTTACACAATTATAACATGTTTGATGAGATAATTAATTATTCATGTGACAAAATAAATAAAGTCATACCTTACCTTTTAGATTAATTATTCAAATCACAATTCACCTTCAGCCAATAATAAAATAATTATTAACTTACTAGCATGTATTTGATTACCAATGCTAGTATATTTTCCTTGATGCGTTAATTATTTAACCAAAGAAATCTTATTAAGATTACCGTCTTCATGATTAAAGTTACCATTTAAACTTTTAATTAATATTACTTCTTAACACTGAATTAGCAAGTACCAGTTACCTATTCTGTGAATAAAAACTTAGGTACACCTTTAATAATTTACTAACCTTTTACTAATTCGAAGTATTTATCCGACAATTAATTAGGTCGTTCCATTAAATTATTTTAAATAATTTGTATTATCATAATTCAAGGATAATACTAATAAAATTATTTTAAATTACTTATTTGATAAAGATTCAAACTTGAATTATTTTACCGTATCCTACTAAAATCTAACACTTACACATATATTATTATATTTTAATAACCCATTTTTCTATTTGACTAATTGTCAACATGACCAACTATATTAAACTTGTGCTAAAGTTGAACTTGGGGAAAAAAAGTTATTTAATAACTTTATCATGGATGACCTGTTATCAACACTATTACAAAATATTTATTTTAGACATGATAAAATATATTAACTTTATCTAATCAACTAATTATAATATAATATTATTTACACTTAATTTATTCATTAGGGAGATTTAATAAACAATCATATCCATCGGACTATAAACAGATTGAAGGTTCTAATTAACCCATATTACAAACCTTAATTAACAAATTATTAAAATAATCAGCTTACCTATTTTGTGTTTAATTTTTCAGTCTTAAATATAGTTTAATAATAATTACTGCATAACCGACGTGTTATTAACTAGTATTACATTGATGAAAAAGGTTAAAATTTTACTTCATTAATCACTTATGACTACCCATATTTATTTATAAACTTATAATACATGAATCAATTATAAATAATTAATCAATACAGTAATAATATCAAACTAACCATGGATTAATAAGGTTTGTTTAACATGATATTTTGTAGGCATAAATTGGTTATTAATTTAATCATCATAGCCACAAAGGGTAAGGAGCACCGATCATGCACCCACATAACATCAAGCAATTGGAAACATGGTATAAGAAAAATCTTTTGAAGAATAAAAGATCAACCATACAATTTGCAACAAATAAAACTATACTTCTATGTGAATAAGATCAACAAAAAAACTGTTCGTCATGGTTGAGTAAAGAAGAACGAAAACAGGAATAGCATGGGGCGAACAAACCAAAACCAGAACTCCACACAATCGACATGAACCCTTTGCACCAAATGGATGAATACATACCACAAATAAATAGAAAAACAATAGATGTGTGCATGACAAAAAGAAAGAGAATGGAGAGATAAGTACAAAAAAGTGGAAGAGGATGCCGTCAGAGAGAGAGAGAGTGGAGAAGAGAAGACGGGATGGCAACGGTGTTTTATATTTATATATATATAAAGGAACTATCTCCAAATGTTTTCCACCAAAATCTCAACTCACCGCCAATCCTTACCAACTTCTAGACTTAGTCATAATAGGTTAGGACTCTTCTAGCCACCTAAGCCTAGCCATAATGGTTCATACAACCACGACGGCTAGCCTACCTAACTCAACCCAAAATAAATAAATAAACAAAAACTATTAAAATACTAGGATTTACATCAAGGCTGAAAAGTTTAGAAACACAAATACCATGACGGCTAGCCCACCTGACTCAACCAAATAAATGAATAAATAAAAACCATTAAAATACCAGGATTTTACATCCACGTTGAAAAGTTCAGGAACACAATTGGTCCACAGTAACAATAAAGCCATTGTAACTTGACTCTACACTGTGACTTCATTGTAAATTCTGCAATAAGATAAGGGAGCAATATGCACCAATGGAAGAATGAAACATTAACAACTAGAGATGGGCATGATCCATGAAAAGCTGACAAAATTCAGCATCTAATACACAAGCCATCTTAAAAAGCAGAAGTTTTAGTAAACAAGGATACTCATATAGAACAACTACTAGTACTTTCTAGCAAGACATTGGTCCACGGTAACAACAAGGCCATTGTAACTTGACTATACACTGTTTTCATTGCAAATTCTCGAATAGACAAGAAAGAAATATGCACATATGACCGCATGAAATGCTTACCACCAGAAAAGCAGTACATCCAGTAAACATTTGATCACAAAATTCAGCATCTACACCATGGGCCACCTTTAAAAGCAGAAGTTTTCAGTAAATAAGTTGACTCAGATAGAACCACTACCACCTTTCTAACAACATCTCTAAATATGAGTTTTCAGTGATTCAAAGATTTTACAAACTACCGAGCTACTTCATGCATAATAGAAACGGGAAAAATTCTTCGGTAAATAAACAATTAAAACAATTATACAACATCCCAGTATAAATAGCCAAAAAAAAAACTTTTAAACAAAAGAAGCTTTGAAAATTCTTGATTTGAGGAACGAGTACCTACCATGCAGAAACACCAAAATACAACAACAAAACCTTTACCTTAATGTTGCGGATGGAGTAGGCCAGATTACCCAAGTACGACATCTGCGCGTACAACTTCGCCTCCCCAAGGAAACCCGCTTCAAATATCTCGGAAACGTACTCCCATCAAACTTCTCAACCTCCCCACCTTCCCAACCCTCGCAAAATCCGTTCTTTTGATCTGCGCCGCAACATTCGCAGCGTGCCTGCTCCGCCCCGGCCTCCCCAACGCCGCCACTCTCAACCGAATCACCATTGCCGCCTCGGCCCACCTCCTTCTCCGACCACGGGTATCCAATGTGAAGAAGGTTCGACGCCCGACTTCGCCACGACGTCTCCGCCTCCGAGTCCCGAACCTCGCCCATCCGCTCGGTACCCTCGCTCACGCACGCGCCGGCCGTCTTCCTCCCCTCGGCGCTCCACGAAGCCGGAACGGCCAGTTCGAGGTCGCGGCTGCGGCGGGACGTGCGAGGGAGAGCCGCAGCGGAGATAGAAGGGGACGGCCGCGGGCGGCGGAGCTAAGAGAGAGAAGGGGCCGCCGGCCGGGCGGCGATATCGTCCGCGGCAACGTTGAAGAAAGAGACAGCATCTATCCATTCAACCGACACAATTACTCGCCGGCGACAAAAGAAGAGAGTTGCCGGGAAGAAAGCGGCGGTGGCGGGACAACCCGGAATCTTGGGATGGCCTTTCCAGACTCCGGGGTATAAGATGAACTTTTTAGGGTCAACCCTAAAAAAAAATTAAAATTAAAATAAAACAAAATTTAAAGAAAAAATTAAATCCACAAAATCATATTTAGTGGTTATAATTATCAGAAAATTTTTATTCTAAACACCTGAAAATAGAAGTTTAATCGCCGTTTCTAATTTTATAGCGCTTTGTGAGTTTTTAAAGAAGATCTCTGTCACTTTATATTTTAATAGCATTCAGTTAAACACTAAGTTTTAGTTATAGTCATTATAAAAACAAATAAGGTCAAAATAGAGGAAATAAACATCCCATTACCGTTATTGTTGGACAAAGTATAGATTCCAAGAATTGGGCACAGACGCAGGAGGCATAAAAATCAGGTGTGACCCATAGGCTCCTGGGAAAAATAAATAAATAATGAAATCACATGTGATGGCCAAGAATAAGAATTAGCTCTCAAACTAAATTAAAAAAAGAATTCAATTGGCGCTTATTCAAATTTGATGAGGTTGCAAAATCACTAATAAGAAAAGATTAGCAGCTACTACTCTTTCGTCTACTAGCGGTCTTGTATTTGTAAGAAGATGAAACACAGAAGGTGAAGGTTATCATTATTTGTGAGAAAACGTCTTGTTAGGTTAAATTAATCTATTTATCTCAAGACCATTTTTTACTCTTTCAAATATTATCTACACCCTTGCCACCAGTAAAAACATCACTTTTTGCAGTCAAGTCTTGGACACCGTGGAGTACTTTTTTAAAAAATAAAGAAAGAAAAAAACAAGCTTGAGTGCTTTTTCCAACTCGACGTGACAGTACGAACCTAATGTGCGAAAACAATGAAGGTATCAACTATTTTAAAGAATAAGGTTAAGGCGTTTTTGCCCTATCTAACAGAGGAGTTTAGGTAGGTCGGCCACCAAGTTTTCGTGAGCAAGCGCTACAGATCCTCGCAAGACGATAGTCAAATGGACTCGATACCATTTTAGGCAACCCCGTTTTGGCGGCCCTTTCATGCCCGTCTTCGAATTACCATTGACCATCTTGAGAACGACCGCAAAATACACCTGCTCTTACACAAACACCCGCGGCTTCGATAGTGATGCTTGAAACATGCAGGTTTGTTTCACTGTTTTGATGAACGGAAGCCTCCAAACCCCATCATGGCAGCAACATCAGCATCTTCTTCAACATTTCCCTCGGATTCTTTTTCTTTCTGAATTAGCAAATTTATAGAAAGTTCAGAGACAACACACAAATATCAAATATATCAGGAGTTTTGAAATAAGATATCACTTCAAGAAGTGGAATGGTTGAAGGTAATTATGATGTACACAATATGGGCAATTAGATTGTGGAAACTTGCTGGAAATACAAATGCTATGCTAGCACAAAACAGCTTGAGAACTTCAAGATTTTCAAAAAAGGATCATGAGACACAAAACAGTGTACATAGAACAATACACCAAATTTCCCCTCAAAACTAAAAAACTTACTCCACATATTTCTACAACTGTTACATTTCTGTATCATTTACCTTTTTTCCTTTTTCCTTTCTCGCCGTTGGCGTTTCCGCTCTTCTTCTTCTTGCTGCTGTTTTAATATCCTTTGATCTAGATCTGAAAAACACACATAGAGTTTATCTCCTTCCGACATAAGTAATTAAAATTAAAATAATTTCAGCAAAGTGCTTCAAATTTTAGCTTCAGATGAAAGCAGTCATTCAAACACACAAAAATATTTACAACAAAAAAAATACGACTATCAGCACTTATTTCCTTACCTCGCTCAGAAAAGCTGCCTGCACTTTTCCTCTTTTGAGAACTTCAAATCGGTCTTGAACCTTTATAGAGAGGAAATTAAGAAGCTTCAATATACAAGCCAAATCAAAATGGAAATGCTTTGGCTTTTGTCTAACCCCTGAATAGAAAGAGCAAATACTTTCATTAAAAAGAAGAAATACCTGTTGAAGAGATGATCTCTCTACCCTCATAGACATCCCAAGAGCTCTTTGATCTATATATTAGACACATCAAGACATTTAGGAAAAAACATGAATATCATCTCTAAGAGTAACAGACATGGTAGACATCAACACCAGATGGGAACATGTCATACGTTTCTTTCCATTTATATGGTCCAGATAATTTGCTGAATCCTTTACTACACATTCACAAACGGAACAGTAATAACCAGCCTGAAAAAAAAGAAAAGAAAGATTCAACATGTCATGGGTAACAAGGAGCAAAGAGTAGCTAACAGGAAGGTAAACAATAAAATTATAATAGGCCTTTGAAAGCTATAATAGCACACTAATGGCAAAGAAGACAGGAATAAAAGAAAATAGTGAGTAAAATTGGCAGAATATTGATTCACATACATTTTGCATATTGACAACAGGATAAAGCACAAGCAGTAACTTGAACCATATTTAAGCAACCATAAGTGGTTTAGGTCAATCCAAGATGGCCATATCACTGATTATTCAATCAAACGCCAAGAGCTCATTCCACGTGAAAGTTGAGAATAAAGAAGACAAATTCGTATGATTGGTCTGAAATGAATTCTTACTTAAAAAGCATAATTTGATAATTTGATCATGAAAGATGGCTACAGCCAGTTTCAGATAAGCTAAGTAGCATAAGTGGATTTACAGATGTTTTGGGTGTATGGGCTCAACAAAAAGAACTCATGTTATCGATAAAACAAAATCCAAGGTCATACTCATCTTCAAAATTACTCATAAAACTCTTGCTTCACATTGAAGTCATTTTGATGAGATGAGTTTTCACGATTTCTCAATCAAGGATTCACTTAACAAAATTATTTATGATAGCTTGCTAAACATTGAAAGAACTCCATTCTATCCTTCGAAAATTAGGAATTTGTCTTCTGAGAAACCTGGTCTACCGAGTATAAAAACAATTGGCTTATTATTTAAGATCTCTAATCTATAGAGTGCTTATGATGGCTACTAACTCAATAATGTAAGACAACATAAAACACTTCGAAGGTATCATCTCTTGCTGCAGATGTTAGTAATTTTTCAGCTAAAAACAACTAAGCTACCGTCCAAAACTCTAGGATCGAATATGCAAAAGACGGAGACCAGTTATTCATACTAATCAAACATCATTCCTATATATCTTCACACAAAATCGAATTGAAATTTTTGGCAGAAGTATGTTTTAGTACAAAGATGTACCTGTTGGCTCAATGGTGCGATTGGAGTAACAACCTGACGCCAAAACACAAATGTTACAGAGAAGCCTTTAAAGCAAGAATAAAACAAAGAGACTAAAAGCTTAAGCAGCAGAAAGTCACTACAACGTAAGTGTATGATTACAATGGCATAACGCAACAAGAAGTCCATGGACGATGGATTACAACCTGCGTTTTACCCAACCGAGATGAGAGGTCAACTTCATAATCGCGGTTCTTCAAGGGTTTCCTTTGCACTGGAGGACCTTTTGCTGGAATACAAGAGCCACAAATTAATGTCTGCCATAAACTCGAAGACAATAGAACGTAAGAATTCCATTTTTACCCCAGACATGACTTACATTTGGACTTTAATCGCCCCTCTTCCTCCTGGAAAACCAGAGAAAAACTTGAACAAGAGAAAACACATAATTCGTTTCATCTTTTCCCCCAAACAAAACAATTGTGTAAGAGATGAAAACCTCTTGTTCCCGCTGACGAGCTCGTTCTAGGTACTCTTCCTTGTCGAATTTCCTCCTGTGCGTATTATCAACTCCCCCCGCCTACAACACCCAAATAAGAGGTAAAACTTGGATTCAATCCATCCGGCTAGACAGACAACGGCATCGCAACACTACTCCCGCTCAAACCCTAGATTAACTACAAAACTACCTCAATTTTAGGCAAATTTCAGAGTAAACACAAGAGCTAAAATTTGAGCCTGGGGAATCGTACAAGCGAGAATAAGATGAAATCGAGTAATCTAACTTTAAGAGCGGCAATGGTTAAAAATAAAATAAAAATAAAGAAAAAGGGAAAAGATTGAGCACACACCGTCGCCATCTCTGGAAGACGAACTTCGAATCTGCGAACTAATCAAAAGAGGGGAAGCGACGACGTTGCGCCGATTCAGAGCTGTTTCCGTGCGTGTTGCGGTGGGGGCGCGGGCCGGCGCCGGCCTGGGTGGAGTCGGAAAGCGGCGGTGCAAAATCACAAAATAATAATATTAATAAAATAAAAAACAAATAAGCTTTCGTCAAAATAATATATACATATATATAAAAATTTTATTACTGAATATTAGGCGTTTGTTTAGTGGTATATTCTAGCGTGGGACCCGCATTTGACTCTAGTGATGTGTCTTATTTATAATTTGAGCTAGTCAATGATTGTGCAATGTAAAGTTCATTAATTAATTCATAACATGTATTAATATTATATGAAATTAAAAATTCTACATTACCTTAATTATCATTTCAACCTTTCATATTAAAACTCTAAAAAAAATTCATTCTCGCCCTATTTTATCTTTTCTTATAGTATGGTTAATTGTGATGTAAAGCAGATCTATGTTACTTAATTTAATCATAATATTATTAGTTATTATCGTAAAATTTTTAGTATAATTCTAAAAAATTATCAAATTTTGTTTATGTATTTATAGCCAAATTACTCAAATTAAAATCATATTATCATAAAAAAGTCACATTAAGATTCAATTTTAACTTTTTGCTAGGTGTCAAAACTATTAATTAGCTATTTTTAAAAAACTTAATCAAAGCTCAAGATTTAATTTTTTATTTTTGCTGTCAGGATAAACAATATTCGTCCTTTCAACTTGTGAACTCACAGAAATATATGGGTAGTCCTACACATCCTGCACTTCTACAAATATACAACGCTTTTTTTGTGAGTTACACAAAATTTACCAAGCCTTCTTGAAGAAAAATGGCGTGGAAGGAGTAAGATACTGGGCGCCAGGAAGGATGGCCGTAATCGTTGACTTTACATGAAAAACATTGGTTGATTAGCCAGAAAAAACAAGGAATGGGGTCATGAAGATGAATTAACCTATCTACAAGAACGCATTTGGGTTGTTTTTATGTTTGATTAGAACTCAAATAATATGCGTTCACAACCTATCTTGAACTTGAATAAAGATAAAACCGAACAGCTTCTGGTTGCATAAGAGGACTACTACCATGTGCTAGGAGTAATATTAAAATCCTCCTAAACCACCTTCCCCGCCGGCTTGTAACCAATTTCACCGTCGCAGTCTCAATATTAGCCTGGTATTCCTCCTATCCCTGCAACTCTGCGACATCACGTCGGTGCAGACTTCCTTTTCCTGCTGGCAAAGTCTCCAAGCAACTTTCAACATATATGCCGAGAGTATGATGAGACCGCAGGAAAAGGAGAGCATATGAGGTTGGAGAACGGCCTGGCATAGTGCCTCAAGCAACTTTCATGATCTGGATCCAGTGCCAATAAACATGGAACAACGGCCACACCTTTGAATCCACGTGTCTTACTAAGTAGCAAGTTGATCAAAACTTGGTACTGCACCTTACCCAAGCACTTGAATGTAGCAGAAACCTGAATTAAGTAGAGAGGACTTCTGGCCAACCTTCCTCGCAGACCCAATCAATTCGGCATTGGGCTCTGGTGTCTACCAAATTACAATAATGTATATGTTGATTTATGTGATGCTGCAAAGATGGTAGTGACGTCTCTAACTTCCAAGAAGAGACATGGTATGCAACATCACGTGCCATTGAGCTCAACCATTTCTTTCAATCAGAAACAGTGGATTCCCATCATAAATCAATCAATACCACACAAGATAAATAATCTAAAGAGTTTGACTATGCCCATTTGAGAGTTACGTTCTATTCAAGATACAAAAATAGCGAAGTCATATGTTGAGTTTCACAAGTGATTGAAAAAACAATACAAAAGACTTGTTCGGGTTTCATCACTGTTTTTACTGTTAAGAGAAACGGGCAAATAGGAAGCGTAAATCTTTTCAACTGGGTAGAGGAAGCAAGGGAGGTAGATGTCTCAATCATTCGCATCAATCAAGGACATGAACAACTTTTGTCCATGTAAAAAGAATCTTATCGATCTATCGTCATCAGAAACGACGAGACTCACATCTCAAACACACCACATGGCATTTGCTTCTTCAATCTCAGAAGATTCAGAACTAGATCAGTCAAAGAAAAAAAGAAAGAAAAGGGTAGGCGCAGTTGATAATTACAACATGTTTGGACATCTGAAACTTGAAAAACCAAGATACATACAGATTCGTCAAAAGGTGAAGTTCTTCCCGGTCTGCGATCCAAGATTGGGATGGAGAAGAAGCCATATATCACATGATATTATATCAATAACCAATAAAAAACCAACAAATCTGTACAAAAAAAGGCGTTGATAAGTTTTGAAGGCGATCGACGGCATTCTCAATCTACCTGGAGGAGACGGGATTGAGAGCTCGGGCGAGTCCGTTCAAGGCGCCGTAGCTCTTCGAGCTAAAACCCAAGCAGCCCAGCAGGCCCTGCCGGTACGGCAGGTACGTCTTCTTCCTCATCTCCTCGGCCTGCAGCCGGCTTGCCGTGTAAAACAGCTCATGCGGCGACGACGGCACCGGCGGCTTCCCCGCCGGCTTCCCGGATTTCTTCCCCGGCGGCGGCGGAGGTTTGCGGGTGGGAGAAGAAGGGGTGGAGATAGAGAAGGCTTCTTCTCCTTCTCTATGTGGATAAAGGAGAAGGAGATGGTGGACAAGAACTTATCTTTGCCGCTCCGGCCGCTTCCTTCGCTCTTGCTTCGGTGTAGGAAATCCATCAGAAACACCCACCGCTTTGAGCTCCGGCTCGACGTCGAGTTCGACCTCGACGACGACGACGACACCGACGGCGTCGTCGCCTCCGACGACAACTCTTCCTCCGCTGCCGCTTTCTTCTCCGATCCGATAAGGCGCCGATCGCGGCCGCGGCCCCCGTTCCGCCAGTTTGGGAGCGGGGTCATCGATCTCGTCCTTCTCCGCAGGGACTTGTTCCTCGACCAAAAGTCCTCCCTCCCCCTCGTCGACGTTGCGCCGGACTTCTCAGAGCTCCCTTCTCCGCCGCCGCCGGGGGAGAAGTCTTCCTCCTCCTCCACTTCAACCTCGATATCGAGCAGCGGGGCGAGCTTCTGGGGCCGTTGGAGGTGCGAGGACAGTCTCATCGGCCGGATTTGGCCGTTGAGGAACAGCTCGTCGGCGGAGATCATGGATCCGCCGGCGGCCGCCGACGAGCTACTCCCGAGCTGGGCCGAAAACTCGAAGTCCGCCGAGAACTCCGCCGACGACGAGACGCACTCCGAAGAAGAAGCCGAGGAGGACAGCACGTAGTGCATGGGACTCGCCGGCGCGCTGAAGAAGAGCCGCGCCGCCGGCGTGCCGCGGCTGGGGCTCGACGGCTCACTAACGTAGGGCGTCGAGCAGTTACTATCGTACTCGTCATGGAAACCCAACTCCGACTCCATCGCCATCGCCGGTGGAAGTTCGCCGGCGGCCATGGGATGCATGGGAGGAAGACGATGTCGTAGAAGGCGGGGAGGGATGAAATAGACGCGCGTAGGAGGGGTTTAGAGAAACGGTGTTGAAGTTTAAAGAATTTGCGAGACTGCCACTGATGTGACCGACTCCCCGCCCGGATGGTCAGATGGCGTTCGTTTGCGTCCGTGGGGGGACGATGTGGGGCCCCGTGTTTGCCGACTCCCACCGCCTAGAAGTGCGGTGCTTACCAGTGGCGTCCATCTTAATCAAGAGTTGAATTTTGGCCTTGCTAATACGATTTTGGGCGTTGAAGGTTGATTTTATCTGCTCCTCACCTCATTATCATCACATGATAGTAGAGTTGAAAATGAACTCAAATGATAGCTAGTGTCACGGGGGTCAGTAGGTTGTCAACACTCGGATAGCACCGGCCACCTGACTTGGACGCTGAAATGTTAAGGATAACCGTTAAACCCTAACTCTCGTACCATCCCACCCGCTAAACCCCGTAACAACCAGCATGGGAGTACTTATTAATCAGATTAAATAGCAGCTTAAGTTTATGAATGGATGTTTCTACGGCGGAACACGCGGGGAGGGGGAAACGTCAGGCCCCATGCCGTGGAACGTCACCCCATGCGTGCACATCTTATTACAAAATATGTATCCCAAAACCATATATGTAGTATGTCCCTCTCAGCCTTTTTTTTGAGCGAGAGCGAGAGACCTTCTCATTTTGGTTGTTGGGCTTTGGCTGCTACCGATGCCAAATGGTACATTGCCGTGCCATGTCCTCGCATTTTTATCGTAGTCTTAATATTTTTGGGGGTAATTATAAACTTATCACGAAAGATATATAATATATTATTAAACTTTCATCACTTTATTAATAAATTATTTTTAATAAATTAAATCAAATTAACGATTTCGTATATAAACCTTTGTTATATATTATTATAACTTGAGGCATGCAAAAGTAGAATTAAAAAGAAGAAAAATAGGGGATGAAATTATGTGAATAAGACATTTTTATTTATTAATTTATTTAATTTAATCGGTTTAAAATTTGTCTGCCTTTTGGTTTCAACTAAACTATAATTAAACCAAACTAGTACCAAACCCAACTTTTGACAACAACAAATTAACAAATAATACTACACATAAGAACAAATAATAAATTAAGGCTTTGGAAAAAAATTAACAAATAACATTATAATATAATAACAAACAACAATTAGCCAAATAATACTGCGACATAATAAGAAATAACGAAATAATAGACAATAATAAATAGGAGGTAAATAGGGTGGGAAGTAACGAACAGATTGCAGAGAAGGTGGATGGCAAAGAGACGACGACGAGTTGACGCCAGCAAGATGACAGCGACGGCGGCAAGGGATGCTGACCGTGGTTGAGGCGTCGACGAATTAGGGTGGCGGTAGGAGGAGGGATTGGGTACAGGGCTATTATAGTTGAGGTAGTTTTTTTAATACCACTTATTCCCTCTCGTGTTTTCTCATTAAAATTTAATGAGTCATAGTTTTAGGAAACCAAATTAGTCAATTCAAGTGGATCAACACGAGCCAATTTCATTACCCCCGGATATATCCGAATATATAATTATAATATAATAAAAATAAAAATAATAAGTTATTAGAATATATAATAATATATAATTTTTTAATATATTTGATTGTAAAAATTTTGTTTAGGCTGAATAATACATTAAGGTATGTTGTATAGCAATTTGAGTGAGATATTAATTATAGAACATGTTATTTTTAATATTTAGTATGTATTATATCTTTTTAGATTTTTTCTTATTTTTTAGATTTTTTTAAGATTTATTAAAATTAGTTTTTTTTTTTGCTCAAATCAAAGTCAAGTTAACTTTTATTTATGAAATTACCCCGATACCTCACCACACCCTTTTCCTTCCCCTACCCCTATCCTCATCGTCGACATCTTAGGGTGCTAATTGAGCAAGCAAGCCGAGATTAACTTGTGTTCGAACTCGGCTCGAATAGTTTAAAATTCGAATAAAATTGAACGAGTTTTGAACATATATGCTCAAGTTCGACTCGAATATCTTTTATGTGTTCGAGCTCAACTCATACTCGAATACACTTAAACTATTTAATTTTCTCGAGCTCGGACCCAACTCGTTTGTGAACTCAAAACTGGCTCGATTAAAAGTCAAAAGTCCCTCCCTTTAAAAAAATGCAATGACTGTGGATTGAACCCACAACTTTGAAGTCATCCACTTGAATACTTGCTATCTCAATTATCTCACTTCTTTATTATTATATTGTGTATATATATATAAATAAATAAATAAAATATAAAAAATATATTATTATATTATTTTATCGAGTTGAGTTGTAGTCGAGCTACGAGTCGAGTCGAATATGACCTTGCTCAAACTCGGCTCATAAGATTTGAGTTTGAGCTCGAGCATTTAAATGCCGAGTTTCGAGTCGAGTCAAGCTGAACCGAACGTTAAATGCTCACAAGCTGGCTCACTCAATTAGCAACCCCATCGACATCCCCTCCGGCCGCCGCACCGCCATCGATCGACCAACCAACCACAGAGTCGTCGTCATGTTGTCCCAAACCTTCCCAGCTATCACCTGGCCTCCACGAAGCCTTGACGCCACGCCCTAAAGCCGCACCGATTTGCAGCAGTCTGTGCCGCTTTGTCACCCTCCCCTTTAACCTAGCTGAGCTTTCCCCCGCACTCATAGCCGCATCGTTGGTCAAGGGCCGTCTGACAAGCCGACTCACGGTATCAGACATGAACTAAATTGAGAAACCACGTTTAAACATTGACATCTGTCTCTTAATTCACTGCTATGGATTTGATAATATATATATATATATTTGAGGTTAGAATAAGGATGTACGGGCACAGTATGATAAGCTTGATCTAGTTTATTCGAGACATCGCATAAACTGACCAATCTAGATGTTGACAGGTTTCAACTTTACAATAGGAGGTGATGAAACAATTTAAGACAGAAAAGCTTTCATTGGGTTGCCGCAGATCTGTAACCCGTAATTGGAGAGGATGAGACTGGCTTATCAATTTCAACTCCCAGCTAGAGAACTGCTCTACCCAAAAATTCAGATAAAAAAACAGATTCACGCAAACATATTCTGCTATTTGGCAGTAATTTCCCTCTTACCTCGCCACACTCGACAATTTAGTTGAAATGAGATGCTCTGCTTTTCATTTCAGAACAACCAAAACTACACCAAGAGAATACTTATATTCAGAAATTTATCAAAACAATTGATAAGTTTTCAAGGCCACTCAAATAGTATTAAATTACAAGTAAAAGAACCATTACAAAAGCATGCTTTCTACACCAGCAAATCAGCAACCACTTCATCAAGTAATGAAGACAAGATTGCTTTCTCAATTTCAACTCCTATCTCGAAACCTTCAATATCAAAGTTTGTCCACTTGCCCAAATGACTGCTCATGTCTTTGTCGACGAGTTCATCCACCATCCACTCGCTCATGTTCTTCCACTCAGAAATTTCCTTATAAATTTCTTGTGCTAGTCTATCACTACTTCTAAGGACAACCATTCCTTTGGACCAGGAACCATATCCCCCTTTAACATGGTGGCCGTATTGCATATTTAAACACTCACAAACACAATCAAACAATGCCCTTCTTACCAGCCTATTATCATGTGCCTCATCTCCTTCATTTTCCAATTTGTAAAAGACAGCAGAGTCCAACAACTCATCTGACCGACCTAAAAGAAAATTTTCGATTGCTGCTTTTGCTTGGACAACCACAACTTTGATATAATTTAATGGCTGGTACTCGGAATTTGGATGAGTAACTTGATATTTGTAGCTACCCAGTTCATTTCTGGCACACTGTCCAGAGGACGAGGCTGAGTCTGATAACTCTGCATAATCTACAGACGAGAGTAATGAATCTTTGCATGTAACACTTATATCAAGATTTGCTTCCACAGAATTCTCTATGCAACCTGGATACACACAAGGACAAAAATAATGATAAATTTGATGACAAATACTGTCTATTGACACTAGAAGAGAAACATTTATTATACCGCTGGCAATTTCAATGCTCTCTGAAGAGTGACAACTTTCACTCGAGAAAGAAGCATCAAGAATTGATACAGGGCTTGGACGCTGATATTGATCTTCCTTGATAGTATCAATGAAGCTATTATCCACCACTGTCTCTTTTGTACTCTGAAACAACAAATAATATTTCATGAAAAACTAATGGCGCAAAGAAATTAAACGTGGCCAGCCCCTCCCATCTCTTTTTCACGAATGACCAATTAGTGTCGGTAAAATATCACAAATGACCAAGTACTTTCATTTGGTGGGGATCCATATGTAATGTGTGAAATTTAAAGACACAATTCAACTCAAAAAGATGTCTTCACAAACAGAATGTGCAAAATTTCAAACCCAAAGCAGCATCCGAGTTAAACCATTGAACTCAAACTGGCTTCAGAGTTAAGATATATCAATTTAACTTTCCTACTTAATTCCAAAAAATGCTTTAGTAAGGAGTTAAATCCCAAAAGAGCTGATCATTGCAGTGTAGAAGAAAATAGGTCGAACTTTCGTCATGCAAGCTCGAAATATGATAATAAAAGAAGGAATAGTATACCTGCAGTTTAAGGTCTGTTTTACGAGCCTGTGGATCAGGGGAAATGAATATGGAGTTGAATTCCACACCAGTTTTATTTTTTTCAGGTGGAAAAGGTCTCCCATCAAACTCGCTATGATTGGTACTGGCACTGTTAAAAGCTGATACCAAATCCTGAAGGATGCACATGGATGTGCTGCTTGCTTTTGCAGAGTTAGAGGAAGATGATTCAATTTCAGACGTCAATTCTCTCAGCTTCTGCTCCAAGAGAATGCTCAATGCATCGCCCCCAATCACATTCAGCCCCAGAGAGGATATTTTTTTCCTTTGGATATGCTTGCATTCTTTTCACTACGAGGACTAACATAACAGAAGTTTTCATGTTTCTCTGCCTTCCAGTCAGGAGACTGGGTTGATGATTTATTCATTGGAGATGTGAACGTAAAAGAAACAACATCCATGCCTCTTTTTCCAACACCTTCTCCAACATTACTGTGCTCATTAATTGCCAAACGGGGCTGTATACGTTTGTCATTTCTGTCCACCAAATTTGTATGAACAAAATTTGTTTTATCAGATAAATCAGAACCAATTGCTCGTTTCTTCCAAGGAAAATGCTTGCTCCGTGAAGACAATGCATCCACCTTTTCAGATCCAGAAACATCATTGCAATCCTTCTTGAATCCTACTTTACTGTTTGCACAACCTCTAACAAGAGATTTGCACTGCCCGTAAGATAAATCACTAGAGTTCACCTTTTTCATTTGTTGGCTAGACCCAGATGATTTTGAGCCCAGTTTATCTTTGACAACTGCACAATTTTGTTTCCGATGGTTTTGCCGGAGGATGCTTACACTGGAAGGTTTCCTCTGTTCATTTTTCACAGTATTTCTTTGACTCCTAAATGACTGTTTTGGTCGTTGCTCACCACCATCCTTCTGGGGGACCACTATTTTATTTGAAGAATTTAAGCCTTCCCTCTTCAAAACATTGACCTTTGCTTGAACGGCAAGAGAAACAGACCTCCCCTTGTTCTTTGATCCAGCAAGAAATTGATCCTTCACTTCAGGGGAAGCCTTAAAGACAGGGGTCTCATCTGGACCATTCCAACTCTTGGTCAAAGACTGCCCTTTCAGTAACTTAGAAGCATTAGAATCAACTGGCCTTCTGGAAGCTTCTGAAATCTTTGTTTGACTATGAGATGATAGAGCCAAATTTTCTCTCAAATCCCTGACCTTGTTCGGAACAGAAGATGAACCAAATGACGAAGTTTTCCCCTAGGCCCAGTATGAAGAGCAGGATCAAGAATTTTTGCAGCAGCCTCCATTATGTGAGCTGCACTCTTGGGTGAAATGAAGCCAGGGCTCTTAATGGGAGAGAGAAGCTTGTGGTGGGTGAGTGACACAGATTTTGATGTTTTTGGAGGCAAGGATTCTGACTGGAACCTCTCAATTGGCCTGCTAGGGAACTTAGGAAGCTTGGGTTCAACAGTTTCCTTTCTATCATCAACTTTATAAGGTTGGTGGTGGGAATACATTGCTCTATAGTCGTTGAGAAACTCAGCATTGCTTTTATGGTAATAAGAATCCTGAAGTGAACGTGAATCAAAAGAAGGGGTGGTATAAGGTTCATTGGCACCAGAAGTTGGCGGCAAGGATTCGAGGCCCATGAGCCTGGCGACAACACTAGGTGCCCTCGTTCCATCCTCGTCAGTGACAGAAGAGGCACAACTATACTCACTACCTCCCCTGACACTTGCAAGACCTCCACTTTCATCCTCGATCTGACGCAGCATTTACATGTTTTGTAGTTAGAACAGCAGCAAATGTGACTTGACATCAAAGAAAACATTACAAAGCGCAAAAAGATAACATAAGAGGTGTATAGTAGTCTCTCACCAAATGGAAACGAGAAGCAGGCAAATTATTGTCATGTTTTTTCCCCTGTTTGAATCCATCTGCTCGAAGGCAGGAGAGCACATGATATTAATGTAATCATCAAGACAACAGGAAAATGAATAACAAGTTTTTTAAGAATAGAAGAGATACCAGGCACATCAGATTTACTCGCAAAAAGCTTCTTCCTGGATTTCACATTCCAGTCAAACAACTGCAGAAGGCCACCAACATACCCTCCGCTACTACTCTTGGAACCGTGCTTTTGTGCCCCCATCTCCGACGAGTTGAGCACCACAAAGTCATTCCACTAAAGTGTAGGAAAGTGGTGCCGCCATTTTCTCAAGCAGCGATGAAAGCCAGTCCACCAACAATTTCTGTACGTGAACAACCATAGCATCAACCAACTCGGTTAACACCACCAAAACACATGGATCCACACTCGACCAAGCACACAAAATAAAAATCCGACAACAATGGGTACAAACTTAGCCAAATCACTACTGCATCACCAAGTACAACACTTACCACGAACTCAATATCGAGAACAATGAGCACAAAATTTAGCATAAACACAGAAAAGCAACCACATTCCCACCTCGAAACAACCCAGCTCACAAACCCCCCAAAGCAAGCCAACGATCAGCATCCAACAAACCACATTACCAGCAAAAGAAAGACAAAAAGCAAAAGAAAACCCACAAAAACTAACCAAATCAACCCCCCGCGACGCAGACAAAACCCACACACAACCCCCACCAAAGGCGCGACCTTTCCACCTCAAGCAGGTTCCCCCGGCTCGGAAAAACGCGGCCGATCTTGTTCCGGCACCAGACGACGGCGATAGATGGGAGAGGAGCGAGAAATGGGAGGAATCGAGGGGTGGAGGGGGGATGGAGACGGAGGAGGAGGAGGAGGAGGGGGAGCATTGAATGGGGCAGAGCCTTCGCCATTAAAGACTTTGGGAAGCTATTTAAATATTTTCGGGATTAAAAAAATTGGGGAAATTTGGAGGGGTGTTTTGGGGATTATCAAAAGTTGCAACGTCTCTCTTGGCCTCGCCGAGGGGGGATCCGTTTCAAATTTTTAATTGGCCGAGTCCCTAAGGGTTTGGATTTTGCAACATGCTCCCTGCAGTCTTATTACTAATCAACAAATCTCAGTTAGAGTTATATATAGTCGCCAATTGTTTAAAATAGACAATTGGCAAATTGGGGTTTGGACATTAAAATCATAACAAGGAAAGTTGATTATTTTCATGGTTAATTTATTCGTGTTTGTTTGTAAATTTGACCTTCATTCCATTGTTTTTTTTAAAAAAATTGTGGGTATATAACAATCAACAAATAAAATATCCTTTATATACTAATTTTGAATTTCTCATTTGGCAAGCACAAAGCCCTCCCCCACACCCAGAGGTTCAATTATATTTGTGATTTTTCGGTTATAATGATGTCCACCCTCCAGTTTGGGACTTTTCTCATTTTACTTTTCAATCTGCATGCATTTACACCACAAAATAAAAGGCATGCATCCACTTTTTAACCCTTATTGTCTCCCATTTGCAGGCATTTGAATTGAACTAGATCACCACTTGTCCTTTTGAATGAAAATAAGTTTTAGTTACATTATTATTGTGACCATAATAATTGCTTAACCATAATAAAGTCTAGTTTGTGCATATATGCAATAAAAGGTGGCCCAAGACATACATAATCTATTGTCTGGACACTCTGAATTACTTCAATATGCGATGACTGATGAACTAGCCAGCCAGTCAACTCGACAAACTAAGAGCTCTTATTCATAATATTTGGTTGGTAGTAGCCTTGTAATATTGTGTATATATATCCCAACGAAGATAATAGGGAAACAAACTTATCATTCTAAGTATATATATACATATATAGGGTATTGTATGCTTTTCACAGACAAAAAAAAATGTACCGTGCATGGTTTTTATCCATATACACATCATCGCTGGTCACAATGTTTGTGACAGCGGGGTGGGCAAGCGGCTATGCCGATGAACATAAGACGTTGGGCCACGAGCAACGTCTTTGACTGTTTGCTATGCACTTATTTTAATCCATCTTCTTCAATGGCCCTTGTGTGCTTGATGCAGGGGCGTGGAAGTTCATATAGTAAATTGGGTTTCTTGCAATTCTTTACTACTGGATAGTTATTGAAACCATGAGCTTCATGTGTGGGAGAAGCGATCAAGCTGCAACGTTTGGATCATACCGGCTCCTGATCTTGGCTTTGTTGTGAAGGTGACCTCTGATGGTGCGTCCTTCCACTCCCTCTTTCGGCTCACTCTGTTTTGCTGCTTGTAGCTTTTGGCTTCGTTTCAAGTCCCCACACACCACAATGGCCTCTTGTATCTTTTGTACCCATCAATCTTACTCCACTCTGCTCCCTACCCAAAATGAGCTGTTCTTTAATGGTGACACTACGAACCTTTCTCCACCATTAAGTAGTTGACGAGGAGGTGGGTCTGGTAATTACTCGACCAGCTTGACATGAACTTTACCCTGCCAAATTTCATCTTTGTTTTCCGTTTTCCATCTTCATGGTAGATGTGAATTCCTTGTTCTGGGTTCTACGTTTCCATGCTATCTTTGAACATTGGGCCCTCCCTGCATATGTCGCTTTGGTTGTCTTTTCCCCCTGTCTATGTTATAAGTTAGAGACTCGGTATGACATGCAAATTACTAGACCATCTTTCATTAAAACCCATCACAAGTTCTAACAACTCTAGAACGACAGAGATGAAAGGAACAAATTTGCTGGAAAAGAATACAGAGAACTATAGACGACTAAAAGCCGATACGAAGCTCACCGTGCCTTCACCAAGTGGGCAACTTGGCCCATGGGCCTTCAATTTTAGTGGCCGCAGTTCTTGGGCTGGACGTTAACTTCCACCAAGAATTTGATTGAATCCTATAAAAGATTTTTCATTTATTTATTTATTTATTTATTTATAATTTATTTATTTATTCAATCTCTCTCACTCACCCAATACACAAGCAGTTCTAACCATGGTTGCATGAATCAGAATCGGAATCGGTTTTCCAGGGAGTCGGAATCGGAATTGGAATCGGTCTGAATCGGCCAAAAATTAGTTCAGATGAAGCAGTCCAAATTAATTTAATAGGTCATATATAATAATTTGACAATTTATAATATAAATATATTAAAATTGGGTATTGATTTATTTTGATATTATTCTGTGTATTATAGTTTATGATATTTTAAAATATTTTTTAAGATTTTTTTAAAATTATTTAGAATTAATTATTATTTTCGACTCGAGTTAGACTCGAGTCAACTTTTAATTACGAAAATACCACTCTTTACCCCCGCCGCCGCCGCCGGCCCGGTCAGGGGCGAGTCTCGCGGCGGCGATGTCGGCAGCCCGGTCTGACGAACAGTCGGCGGCCCGGAGCCGACGGCGAGTTGGCGGCGATTCATGCGTCACAGCCCGATTCGGTCCGGCCACACGTCGGCGGCGACGTTGCGAGGTCGGCGGCGAAGTCGGCAGCCCGGTCGGCGGCGAGCCCGGAGTCGGGGACTCACGGCGGAGGGCGGAAACGGGGCGGCGGCGGGCGGACGAGCGGCGGCGGAGCGGGGGGAGCGGGTTTGATTTTAGGTTTTTAAAATCCAAATTACCATTTTACCCATGCTTAAATAATTTAATAAAAATCATACCTAGGGTATTTTGGTAGTTTCCTAAAAAATCGATTCCGATTTAAATCGGCCGATTCCGATTCCGAGTTAAATCGGTCGGAATCGGCCGAAAATTGCCGATTCATATCCCGATTCGGGGCCGACCAAAATCGGATCGGCGCGACGCCGATCCGATTTAAATCGGCCGATTTCACACGGAATCAGCCGATTCGTGCATCCGAGGTTCTAACCTTACCCAACCTGTTTTCACGACGCATTGGACCTCCAACCTCACACCCAAGCCATAGACATCCTAGCAATTGCACCCTGCCACCCCCGATAAAAAAAATTTTAAGAGCTTTTTACAAAAATAAACATGAATAATTTTTTATATTATCATATGATGAAAAAATTATGCCTAATTACCAGAAAAAATTTTGTTTGAGATTAAAAAGCTAAATTGAATTAATTTAAATTTTAAAATAACAAATATTTATTGAAAAAATATGTTAAACTTGGTCGTCAAGGATGGTTAGATCTAGCTGCCATAGCCTGGCCAGTATGGCCACCAGGCCTAGGCGATTAACTGGCAGCAACTAGGTCACCCTCGATATTTTCTTAAGAAAAATTAATAAATTTAATTTTGATGATATTTTAAATAATTTATATTTTTCTGGTAATTAAGCCTGATTTTCTCACCATTCAGGGTACTAAGGAAAATCTTTGTTCTCATTTTGGTAAAGAGTTTGTTCTTTAACTGCCAAGGTTTTTATATTTTTCAAAGCTCTGATTTTAGTTATTTCTTTTTCCAAAATAATTAAGTTTATTTTAGTGCTTGCAAATGATTTTTAGTTATTCTATTATATATACATTTTTAAATTCATAATTAATTGGTGGCAACATGCTCACGTAGTTATTCACATTTTACGCTGCGAGGTAAAAGGGCCTTCGATTTAAAAGACGTAGTGCAACATTATTATTATGTGTATATCACGATTACAAATATGGAACATAGAACAAAATGCATCAAATGCTTCACTAATGATTCTCAATGGGAATATCTGCAAGAAGGCCGCATGATCTACAAACAGTGTGACAAACATATTGCAAGAACATGATCAAAGAAAAAGAAAAAGAAAACAACAAAACTATGATCATTAATCACAAATGTGATTGAATTAGCCACTCCCCCTGAGTAGCATCTCATTGTACTCTGTATATGAAACCTGTCTCTGTAACCTCATCTGCTCGTAAAACCTCTCTATAAACTCCTCCGCCTTCACATCAATCTCCTCCTCTTCCCGCCAACATTGATCAACTTCTACCTCTGGGCCCTCCCAACCATGCGAGGACGATCTCCCCACGTCGCCCCCATCGTCGTCCTTCCGCGGAGTGTAACTCCGGTAGACATTCCGGCCATCTTCGACGTCTTCCGTGGCCGAGCTAATGCAAGGCAGATACTTGAACCTCATCGACCCGGCTGACTTGGGGGGCTTGAAGTGGAAGAGTGGCGTCTCGCCGAAGGAGAACTCGCGCTCGGCGGCCACAGAAGGGAGATGGTTGAGGTAGTCGGGGAACCAGCCGGAGATGAAGCTACGCTTCATGAAGATACCGTGTCGACGCGGCCAGAGGAGGGCGAGCCGGACGAGGTTCCATGCTCGTGCTGTGAGCGACGTCGCCTTCTTCCTCGCCATGAAAATAATCCACTTGTGTTTCAATGTGTTTGCTTCGCTTGGGGAATGAATCAATTGGATTTGGTTTCGATGGTGATGATGGATGTGAGTTATATATACATTCATATATATATATATATATATATATATATATATAAATAAAAGCAATTGAAGGCGACATGAACACGATGAGAGCAGTTGAAGGGTAGTAGATGGGAAGAAGAGGGGAAACAGTAAGGTCTGGCAGAAGGAAAATGCGAGGAAGGTGAAGGAGACACGCCTTTGTACGCGGAAGCGTTAGAGGTTTAAAGTAGGCGTTTACTTGACTCTTCCCTTTTGCATTATTAAAAAGTAAAGCACACACAACTATTGCGTATTGTTGCATATATCATTTCTATATTGGAGCTTAGAATTATGTATGCAGAGTTAGTTGCAATCATACATTGCAAAAAATGTCGCACTTAAATGGCCACTGGGAATGGTCTTTTCATTTAAATGGCCAACAAGTTATTATATATATTAAAACTATGTGACGGTGTGATCTGTGATCTTAGCTACTAAAACAAATTAATATTAGCTGACACAATGGGTCGAAATAGATGGCAGAAAATGCGGTGAAAATGTAAGAAATGGGAAGGGAGTAACATATTGGAAGCTGGTCAAGGCATGGGAGCTGTCATTGGTCGATATTGCTGTCGCGTAGTTTTCCCGCGGACTGTTCGTCCCAAATTAGCGAAGAAAAGCTTCTATGTATGCCAAAATAAATAAGACTTTATGGGCAAAGAAAGCTTTCTAGTCTGCTGGCCAAATCAGCAAAGGTCAATATAATCATTTGTGTAAAATAAAAAGAAAACAAGTAGTATCAGACCGCGTTTCTTTTTCTTTTCTTTTGGTGGTTGAAGATTTTTCTCTCCCAAGAGTAAGAAAAATTGGTGTTCAGACCATTGATGCAAAAATCGAAATCAGAATCAGAATCGATTTTTGAGGGAATCGGAATCGGTTTAAATCGGATAAGAATTGGTCCAGTTGAATCGGTTGTATACAAAAATTTTAATTTAGTCAAAATTAGCGGGTTATTAGTATATAATATATTATTTTGATGTAATTTTTATGTTATAATGTGTATTATATTTTATGATATTTTTTCATATATTTTAAAATTTTTTAAAATCATTTAAAATTAGTTATTATTTTTGACTCAATTCAGAGTATATTCAACTTTTAATTATGAAAATGCCACTGATATTTTATCCCCTATCTCCCCTCGCCGCCGCCCATGTACCCTCCCCTGATCGCCGCCGCTTGCCTGCCCCGCCACCCCATCACCTCGCTCGCCACCCCCCCCCCCCCCTCGCCCCTTGTCCCGCCCCTGTCGCCCCCCTCCTCGCCTCCCGCCCTGCCACCTCAAAGCCGCCCTCGCAGCCCTGTCGCCCCGTTGTCCCCCCCTCACCCCCTGCCTCGCCCTGTCGCCCTTGCCCATTCCCTATCGCCTAGTCGCCTCACTCGCCGCTCGCCCTCGCAGCCCTGTTGCCCCGTTGTCCCCCCTCGCCCCGTCGCCGCCCTTGCCCAGTCACTCGCCGCCTAGTCGCCTCACTCGCCGCCCCATCCCCCGCCGTCATTGCCACCTAGTGCCCCCCTTCCCTAGTTGCTTGTCGTCACCCTCGCCGCCTCCCTGCCGCCTGCCGGAATTAGCCAATTTAAGCCGATTCCAGAATTGGCTTGAATCAGGTGAAAATTAGCTCGAATCGGCCGATTCGCGGACCGATTCAAGCCTAACCGATTCAGAGGGTTTCTTTAAATTGGATCGCCACCGATCCAATTTATGCATCAGACATGATGAATATACAGGTAAGGGATCAAAGCTATTAAAGGTTTTCCTAGTGTGTTGGCCATGTATGTTAGATCAATTGAAACAAGAGTGCAAATAACAATCTGGGAATAACTTAATTATTAAATGAGTAATAGCAATTATAAATAACTTTATAGAGTTAAAACAAACTACAACCTACGTTACAACTAGAAACATGGTAATAGACTTGACCAAAATCAAAATGGCAATGACTTCTACAGACTAGAACATTTATTCTAACAAAATAACAAACTAAATCGTATCATTCCCTCTCTTAAACTAGACCCGGGTTGCATGAATCGCCGATTCCGAATCAGAATCGGCCAATTCAACTCGGATCGGAGGAAAACCGATTCAAAAAACCCATTGAATCGGTTTTCATCCGAATCGGTCTGTGAATCGAGCCGATTTCGAGCCGATTCGGAATCGGCCCAAATCGGCCGATTTCGGGCGCAAGGGGCGGGGGCGCGGCGGGGTGGGATGGCGGCGGGGAGGGACGGTGGCGGGGCTGGCGAGGGGGGAGGTGGGGCGTGGCAGGGCGCAGGGGCACAAGGCGAGGCACGCAAGGCGAGGTGCGGCGGGGTGGGGCGGGTCTGGGGGAGGGGGCGGGGCGCAGCGGGCGCAGGGCGAGGCTGGCGAGGGGAGGCGGGGCTCGGCTGGGCGAGGCGGGCACAGGGCGAGGCATGGCGGGCGAGGGCGGGGGCAGGGCGGGTCTGGGGGAGGGCAGGGCGCAGGCGGGCGCAGGGTGGGGCGGGTCTGGGGGAGGGGGGGCGCAGCAGCGGCGGCGGCGGCGACAGGGAAGGAGGGCGGATGCGGGAGAGAAAGGGCGAGGGAAAGAAATAACACTCAGTGGCATTCTCGTAATTAAAACTTGACTCGTATCCGACTCGAGTCAAAAATAATAACTAATTTTAAATAATTCAAAAAAAATCTTAAAAAATATTAAAAAATATCATAAAATATAATACACACAATAATATCAAAATGACATCAATATCTAATTTTTATATATTTATATTATGAGTTGTCAAATTATTATATATGACCGATTTAGACCTATTCATACCGATTCAACTGAACCGATTCCTGTCCGATTTAGACCGATTCCGATTCCGAATCTGACTCCTTCGAAAACTGATTCCAATTCCGATTCCGATTTATGCAACCATGAACTAGACTACATAAGTAGTTAGTTTACTTTTGGTGCATCACAAATTCCCAACTTATTTTTGAACTCCTGCAATGACTCCAGCTTGAGCGGTTTGTTAAGTATGTCTGCAATTTGCTGTTGCGTTCCACGATATCTCAATTGCACTACCCCTTTATTCACCAAATCACACAGGAAATGAAACCGCACATCAATTGCTTGCTTCTGCCATGCATTAACGGGTTTTTTGCCAACTTGATGGATGAGCTATTGTCGCAAAAGATGATGGAACTCTCATAACCCAGCTTCACCAGCACCCTTTTCATCCTTATTGTTTGACAAGTACATGCTGCATCTGCAACGAACTCAGCCTCACTTGTGCTTAAGTATTACTATTGGTTGTTTACGTGAGGACCATGCCACTGCAACTCCACTCAAAATAAAAACATACCCTGATGTGCTTTTCCTGTGCTCCACACAACTAGCATAGTCAGTATCAGTGAATCCAATCAATTCCCTATTCCCTCCCTTCTTGTAAAGAATACCAAAACCAGTGGTTCCTTGCAAGTAAAGCAGAATTCTCTTGGCTACTAATAGATGGAGTTCTGTTGGCCTTGACATATATCTACTTGGTAGATGGAGTTCTGTTGGCCTTGACATATATCTACTAACCATGTTCTAACCATGCTGACAGCATACATTATGTCAAGCCTTGTGGCTGTTAGAACAAGCCATCCACTTCCTGTAACGACCCGGCTTAAAGTGCAACATAATGGGCCTAAGTCATTTATAGTCTATTTTCACAAGTGCAACATAATGGGCCTAAGTGTTAGATGTGGGACTAAGTTGAAGATCTCACAATCCACCCACCTTAGGAAATTTCGTCCCGAAATGCCTATACTTGGCCCGTTGCTAGCCCCAGCCCACAACCTTCTGGCCCGTGACCGGCAGCCTAGCCAATGTCCACCCACCTTAGGAAATTTCATCTCCGAAATGCCTATACTTGGCTCGTTGCTAGCCCCAGCCCACAACCTTTCTGGCCCGTGACCGGCAGCCTAGCCAATGTCCACCCACCTTAGGAAATTTCATCTCCGAAATGCCTATACTTGGCTCGTTGCTAGCCCCAGCCCACAACCTTTCTAACCCGTGACTGGCAGCCTAGCCAACGTCACTAGTCCAGCCCACCATCTAACACGGAACTAGGTTGTCACCTGTAACGACCTGGCCTAGGTTGTCACCTGTAACGACCTGGCCTAAAGTACAACGTAATGTGCCTAAATAATTTCTTTAAAATGGTTAACCCAAGTTAAAGATCTATAGTTCATTTTCACTTATAAACAAGATCTTTTCCCAGTAGGTGTTATATGTGGGACTAAGTTAAAAGATCTCACACTTCCACTCTATTTTCATCTTTAGAAATTTTAAAACCTCGACTGATTGGATTCTGGACTGAATTACTATGCTCCATCCCAAACCTTTGCAGAACTTCCATTACATACCTTTTTTGACTTATAAATATTCCCCCATCATACTGCACTACTTCAATATCGAGGAAATACCTCATCTTGCCCAAATCTGACATATCAAACACCCTCATCATAGAATTTTTAAACTCACACATCATAACCTTGCCGTTTCCAGTATAAATGAAATCATCAGCATACAAGCTAATGATTAAATGTTTACCTTGTTTGTTGATTTTGGTAAAGAGAGTCTGCTCACTATCGCCTTTTTCCAAACCCTCTCTCAAGAAATATGACTCAATTTGACTAAACCATACTCTTGGCGCCTGTTTGAGTTCATACAATGTTTTGTTAAGCTTGTACGTTTTATGCTCCTCTCTCTTTATCTCATAGCCTCTTGGCTGCTCAACATAAACATCTTTGATGAGTTCCCCATGAAGGAAGGTTGACTTCACATCGAGTTAGAACACATTCCAACTTCTTTGTGGTGCAAGAGCTAAGATCATTCGCAATCTGTCCATGCGAGCTCCTGGAGCATATACTTCTTCGTAATCAACTCTGTGTTGTTGTGCATAGCCCTTTCCAACCAAACGGGCCATGTACTTCTCCACCTCCCTAAGCTCATTCAATTTTGTTTTATAGACCCTTTGACTCCAATTCTTTTAGCTCCCTTTGGCAATTCAGTAAGACACCATGTCCCATTCTTCTTGATTGAATTTATTCCTATATCCATAGCGTGCCTCCATTTTTCATATTTCATTGCTTCCTCATAACAGTCAGGATCTGAATTAGTAAATAAAGCCATGTTAACTTGCACATCTTCATCAGAAAGATCTTCACCGATAACGTAATCTTCCATCCATGCTGGTGCCTTTTTATTTCTGAATATCTCTTGCATTTGAAGACTCAGGAAGTAATAAATTTTCAGAATTGGGCAAAATCTCTTCACTACCACTACTTTCTCCCGCATCTTCTTCTTCAGATTCATTCATGTAATTGTGAGGCTCTTCTTCATCTTCCCATTCCAAGTCCAACTTAATCTGTTCTTCAAGGCTTTCATCCCAATTCCACTTAGTGTTCTCTTCAAATATAACATCTCGGCTAACCATTATTTTCTTTGACACCGGATCATAAAGTCTGTACCCTTTTGATTCCTTACTCACCCCAAGTAAAACATAGCTACCACTCTTGTCTTCAAGCTTTGTTCTTCGAGCATCAGGAACATGTGCATGTGCAATATTGTCCAAGACCCTGAAATAATCAACAGAAGGCTTCACCCTGTTGGAAATTGAACATAAATATATATATATGAATCAGGAATTGTATTATATGTTATTATATAAGGTTGGCTAAATTAAATTAATCTACTAAAGTTAAGAGTTATGAACCATAAATTAAAATGTGGAATTCAATAAGAAAAGTGTGGAATTCAATATGTAGATACATTTTCATAATTTCTCTTTCGTAATGGGTGAAATTGAATTTATGGAACTAAGGCTATAAATAAGGAGGTTATGGTCCCTAAATTTATATCTGGTTTTCGTTCTGGTATCCCATCGTCCAGAATTTTGGTTTAGAAAACTAGTCTTAGATTTGGAAGATCCATAACTGAGAATTCAGGTTTTAAAAACTCTTTCTGGATTCAAATTTTAGTTTCTTTATGGCTTCAGGTACGCTTCTGCTATTTTATTTTATCTATCTAGTTTATTTACTCGATGATTTGATATGAATCGATCCAAGTTTATACGGTTTATTTCTAACACACCCTGCTCCAAGCTTCTTCTGGCATCATATCTTTGACTGATACCGTTGGACATCTGTTGAGAATATAGAATGCTCAATTTACTGCCTCAGGCCAGAAGGTTTTAGGAACTCCCTTTTCAATTAGTAAGCTTCTCACCATATTCATCACAGTTCTGTTCTTCCTTTCCGCTACACCGTTGTGGTGTGGTGTGTAGGGAGTGGTCAATTGCCTCTTTATTCCATTATGTCTATAGAAAATATTGAACTCACTTGACGTGAACTCCCTCCACGGTCTGTTCTTAAGCATTTAATAGGCAAACCTATCTCTTTTTCTATACAGCTCTTAAAAATTTTAAATGAAGCAAAAACATCTGCCTTATTAACAAGAAAATTAACCCAAGCTTTCCTACTGAAATCAACAACGAAACAAATGAGATACCTCTTATGGTTGTTGGAGGTGGGAGAAATTGGTCCACAGATGTTGGCATGAATTAGTTCAAAGCTTAACTGAAGCTCTCCATGTGCTCTTCTTAGGAATAGCATCTCGATGTTGCTTCCCTTTCAGGCAATCACTACATATAGTGCTAGATTCAGAGAAACTTGGCAAACCATTATCATTATTTTGTCTTGCAGAGTTTTGAGACCCTTGTAGCTGAGATGACCATATCTATGGTGCCAAAGACGAGCAAGGTTTTGAGTGGTTGCTTGAAGACATACTTCTTTAGCTTCCTTCTTGATTGGTTGTGTGTTTTACATCAAAACAAACATCCTATTGGCTGTCATATTTGCTTGGATAATCAAACCTTTTGAAGGATGGTAGATTTGACAATGATTTGAGTGCATTAGGATGGATAACCCTTTCTCCTGTAGTGTGCCAATACTAAGAAGGTGATTTCTTAACTCTGGTACATAAAACACCTCTGTTACAAGATAGTTAGCACCTTTCAAAGATAAATTTACACTCTCTTTTCTAGCAACACTCATCCGTGTATGATTGCCTAGTTGAACTGTCTTTTTGAACGCCTCATCTAACTCATGAAACAAAAATGGATCCCCGCACATATGGTTACTGCAACCTGAGTTGAGAAACCACACATCATCTTGACACACTCCATGTGACTCAACATAGGCCATGAGAAGCATCTCCTTTGACTCATTTTGCTCTATATAATTAGCCTGTTTACCTGAAGTTGGACACTTGTACTGATAATGTCCTAGTTGATGGCATCTGTACCATTCAATTATTGCCTTATTGTAAGATTGGCGCCTCCTACCTCTCCCTCTTCCTCTAAATGCAGCCCTCGCACGTCCTCTTCCACTGTAACTATCATCATGCGTTACCTTAAGTGCTTGCTCTTCACCACTACTGCTATTGAATTTTTGTTCGTGGACAATGAGGGAACTCTGCAGCTCATAAATTGATAGATTTTCAATATCCTTAGATTCTTCGATCGAGACAACAACATAGTTAAACTTCTCCGTCAAAGTTCTAAGAAATTTCATCACTATCGTCACATCCTTCATCTGCTCACGATTGCTTCTCATCTTGTTGGCAACTGTCATAACCCGAGCAAAGTAATCGGTGATGGTCTCCCCTGATCTCATTTTCAAGAACTTCGAAGTCTCTCCTCAATCCTTGAAGAATAGCCCGCTTAACTCTAGCATTGCCTTCAAACTTCTTTTTTATGGAATCCCAGATCTGTTTCGAGGTGCCCTTCTCCAATATTTGTTCAAGAATTTTTCGATCAATAGCTTGAAACAAATAGTTCTTTACCTTGAGATCACTGATCCTAGCATTATTCAATTGCGTCTGCTGTGCGTCTGTCAACATAGTTTCTGTTCTTGGTTCTTCAAAACCAATCTCAACGAGGCTCCACAGGCCCTTTGATCGCAAAAGGTTCTCCATCAACATACTCCAGTAATTATAGTAACCCGTGAAGCGTGGGATGGTAGGCTGCAACAACTCTTTCTCTTCACTCATTTTTTTTAAAGTCACTCAAATCTACGGCTTCTCTCTCCTTTTCTCAGGCAAGTCGGGGTTCTGATACCAGATTGTTAGATAAATTGAAACAAGAGTGCAAATAACAATCTGGGAATAACTTAATTATTAAATGAGTAATAGCAGCTATAAATAGCTTTACAAAGCTAAAACAAACTACAGCCCACATTACAACTAGAAACATGGTAATAGACTTGACCAAAATCAAAATGGCAACGACTCCTAAAGACTAGGACATTTATTCTAACAGAATAACAAACCAAATCGTATCAATGAATACATGCAACAACAAAGCAGGAAGAATTTTTCACTTGTTGGTATCAAATTATCTAAGATCACCGTCAAATGTAAAAGCTTAATATAGTGGCTAAGGAGAAGCTAAAGTTGCTTCTAATTGCTCAATGAATACAGGTATATTTTTGTGGCAATATTGAGTTTCGAGAACGCAAGTTCACATGCATGGCAGTTGCACTCAAACCGTGGTATTTGGCGATTAAACAAAGCGACTCCCAAATTAGCCAGCCCAGTTGATGCTATTGGCATTTTCTTATAGCTGTTCCCTAACCTTCTCATTTTTCTTTCCGGTACATCTTGCCACATTTGGGAGAAGCAATGAAACAGATAAAAAATAATAGCGAGAAATGCTGTCATGCCATGGTGTCTCGGGCGCCATGGCCGCATATTCCGGCTAGTCGTCGACGACAGCTTCCTTTCACAACCTCCTTTTAAGCAACGCTTCCCTCCCCGCACCGTCTACTCCTCCGTAATTGTGCAGCCAGCTGCTGGGTGTTCCAACTTACATTCCAATTCATAGCTAGCTTCTCCAACAATCCTGAAATAAATTGCCTGCAATTTTTTCTATATGACAGAAGCACAAGGCTCACAACAAGAGCAGCTTACGTGATTGGGATTTAAACCTAAAAATGTAATCTTAAACTGGAAAATTTAGTATGTTTCAAACCTTACAGACGCATCTAATATTCATCTGTAGTCCTAAAAAATAGGCAAACGTTATAATTTATAGAACATCAATAACACCTCTTATAATCTTATATGCGATGACGTAAGTACATAGACGCCTCAATCACATTCACATAGTCCAATATATTAAGGGTGGCCTAGTATTATCAAGGGTAAATACCATAATGTTAAATAATATATATATATTTATAATGTTTCTAATGACGGTCGAAGTAAATATTGATTAAATAGTTCATCTCCTTCCTTTGAAATGAATGACAAACTATTTAAATGTGTGAATGGCTGAACTAGAAGCGTTACTCGCCAGATATTATATTCGGAGTTAAAATTAAAGGCTTTTTGACACAGCGAACTCTAGGCTGTAAAAATGTTGGACAATAGCGTTAGGGGAAGGGCAACGACAATGTTCACGGCATGAGAATATACTCCGTCGTCTATGGTACGTAAATCACATACTTGTTGCAGCCACAACAGACTAGGAAAACCATGGCCATGCACGTACTATAATAGCCTATATATAGATGTAGCTTCTCAACCGCCTTCTCCCCTCTCACAAGGCGCTCTCCACCTCTCTCGCCCTGCGTTCACCGCAGGGCACCGGCGTCGCCGATCTTATCCCCGCCATGGAGGTGAACCAGTCTCCGGTCGCCGCCGTGATCAATGGCAAGAAGGCCCGGAAACGCACCAAGAAACATGGCCCCTTGCACCTCGTGAGAGTGGCCATCTTCATGCTCCGCCGCAGCCGCAAGGAAGGTGTCCTCCCGGAGGAGGTGGTGTCACGGAAGGGGCTCTGGCACGGCTTCTTATCCACCGTTCGCCTTCTCCGCCATGAAAGCACGATAGCCCTGCAGGATGAGGTGGTGGTGCAGGTTACAGCTGAACCACCCGAAGCCATCCAATCACCTCCCATGTCGTCGCCACCGCAGAAGACTAATATCGAAAAATCGCTGTCAGTGGACAGGATAAGCAGTAGATATGCGTCGGCGGAAGACCTCAACGAGCTAGACAATGTGAGCGAGACGGATGAGGAGAATGAAGAGGAGCAGGGGGAACATTCCATAGACCAGTTGGCGGAGGAGTTTATTGCAAAATTTTACGAGCAGATGAGACTTCAGAGGATGGCCTCGATCAAGCGTTACAATGAAATGATCGCTAATGGTGCTTATTAAGGGTGGTTTTACAGCAAGAGTGGATACGCTATGATCAGCTATTTATGCATGCATGCATTGCATAACTTTTTCTATGCTTTATCAAGTATATACATATATATATACGCGCATACATATTCCTTGTTTCTCTTTTCCTAAGATCTATAGATCCCTCTCTCTCCTGTTCAAGAGCATCATGTTTTTCCTAATAATGTCTTTTGCATTTTTTGTTCTTCCCTTTATTTGCTCGGAAGGTTTTCCAGGTGTTTGTGGACATGTATGTATAGGAACTTGTTTGCATCGATCAGTTTTTGGTGAGAGGGGATTGTTTTTTGCTACATTCTCTACAGTTCATATGTTCTTGTTTCATTGTAATGTTTCCATGTCTTCTTTATTACGTCTGAAATATGAAGATGCGAGTTTTATTTGTGCTTCCTGAATGGAGCAAGCAAGAAGCACCAACCCATAATCCCGCATGTTTGGTTACTGCTGCCAACCTCCATTAACTGGCGGCCTATATCCCGTTGCACGAATCGGCCGATTCCGTGCGGAATCGGCCGATTTAAATCGGATCGGCGCCGCGCCGATCCGATTTCGGGGCCGACTCGGTCGGCCCCGAATCGGCCCCGGAATCGGCCGAGTTCGGCCGATTCCGACCGATTTAAATCGGAATCGGAATCGGCCGATTTAAATCGGAATCGGTTTTTTATGAAATTACCAAAATACCCTAGGTATGATTTTTATTAAATTATTTAAGCATGGGTAAAATGGTAATTTGGATTTAAAAAACCTACCCGGTCTCCCCCGCTCCGCCGTCGCGTTCGCTCCGCCGCCCTCCGCCGCGCTTCCGCCGTCCGACCGCGGCTCCGTCCGACCACGCCACCGCCGCCCGATTCCGACCTCAGCTCCGCCCTCCGCCGCGCTTCCGCCGTCCGACGTTGTACCCGATTCCGCTCCGCCCTTCCGCCGTCCGTGATTCCGCCGCGATCCGCCGTGATTCCGCCGCGATCCTTCGCGATTCCGCCGCGCTTCCGCCGCGAGGCCGCCGCCGGCCAACCGGGCCGCCGCCGACCGGGCCGCCGGCGGTGGAGGGGGGTAAAGAGCGGAGGGTGGCATTCTCGTAATTAAAAGTTGACTCGAGTCTAACTCGAGTCAAAAATAATAATTAATTCTAAATAATTTTAAAAAAATCTTAAAAAATATTTAAAAATATCATAAACTATAATACACAGAATAATATCAAATAACATCAATACCTAATTTTAATATATTTATAATATGAATTGTCAAATTATTATATATGATTGATTAAATTAATTTAGACCGATTCAACTGAACCGATTCTTGGCCGATTCTGACCGATTCCGATTCCGATTCCGATTCACCGGAAAACCGATTCCGATTCGATTCCGATTCATGCAACCATGCCTATATCTAATTTGATTAGTTCGTGAACAGAGTAGATTGTCAATTATCTTACTGCTGCCAACCTCCATTAACTCGCAACTGATCTGATCATGTGATACAAATCATTCACTTCTTGTTACCAAAAGGTGTTGAACATATTGAAAGGGATGGTAAATTAAGATTTATACGATTACAAATGACAAGCTATATATCCTTTCTTAACGCCATCTCTCCTCCTTTCTCCTCAAATCATTCCCTATGCTCCAAAATTCTCATTTCACTAATGAGCACAACAGATGCTTGAAGTAGCTGAAGCGCTCGTCGGGACAAAACAAGCATTTCTTCTAGAGCTACCTATCATTTTTCCTTTATCCCGGCTTGGGACCTGCAATGCTTGTGCATTGACGGAGTCGACGCAAATCATACCCTATTCTCCAATATTATTTACTAATGAACAAAACAGACGCTTGAAATAGTGGAAGCGTCCATCGCAACCAACACACGCATTTCTAGAGCTACCTTTCACTTGACCTGCATTCTATAATTTTCAACAGAAACTGTCAATCAGGCCCTGCCTCTGGAAAATTGGAAGAACAAAACAAGAGAACAGAGCACAAAAACCAAAAACCAAAAATTTCATGAATACATGAGCCCCGCCAGACCACGATCAAGCACTTTAATAAAATTAATCCATCTCGCCTTAAAACTTAAACTACATAGCACAAAGACAAATTTTAAAATGCTTGAGGTTTTATAAATAATGATTATAAGCTAACATGGCTCCAAAATTTAGCTCAATACTTCACATTTTATTCTACAAAGTAAAAAATGCTTGTGAGAAAAATAAGAATACGAGTAAGACTTGATCATATGCTGGCGTCTCCTGATGCAGGCATCACAGAGACATCTTACGGCAGTTGTCACAAGGATTTGTGCCATATTTACAGAGCTTTCTGTCAAAACGTTCACCGAAGTGTTCAAGAAGGGTTAGCCTCCTACACTGATCCTGAAATTTTCATGTATACTGCATTAGAATTAAGCTCAAGAGAAGGTGCTTCCTTGTGAAAACAAGAAAGCACACTAATCACAAACAGATGTAGGGAAACAATAAAAAAGGTAGATAGGATTCCTAGCTTAATACATGGGAAGGTCACCGATCGCACACACCACTTTTGCCTACACAACTGACTAAAATAAACCTGATTTTACAAATGTCATCCCTAGGAAAAAAAAATTTGGCAGAAAATTTTTTACATTTATAGCAGAAAGGAAGAGGATTAGCAAAGCCCACTTATCATGTTTGACTCACTTATGTGAATCTGGTTAAATACATATAAATTCTGCCAAACTTAAGGAATTAAACAGAGTAAATTGTCAAAATGTTTGAGGTACCTTTAGTTCACAGTAATGCTGCATTTTTTTTGCTTGTTCCATTCCCATCTTAAAACTTTCACTTCTACTTGTGTGGCCACTCCTTAGCATGCAGACAACACGACTAAAATCTTTCTTTTGGTAGAGAACTATACAATCTGCAGGAAGATTGTCTCTTCCAGCTCTTCCAGATTCCTGGTAATAACTTTCAATGGACTTGGACAGGGTGTTGTGAATGACGAAACGCTGAGTGGCACAAAAAAGTGTATTAGAATAAGAACACATTTGAAAGCCAGAGATTAACGTGAGATTTGATAATTGACTCAACCAGCAATCTGTGGTTGCAATTTTTGTGGAGAATCTTTTATGTATGCCTCACTCTAATTGAACATGTTTAGAACTCACAACATCAGGTTTGTCAATGCCCATTCCGAAAGCTATTGTAGCACATACGACGTGCACCTCTCCGTTGTGCCATTTCTTTTGAACTGATATTCTTTGTCGAGAAGCTAGACCAGCATGATAATGTGCAGCTTTTACCTTGCAGTTCTTGTTCAAGTAAGAAGCGACATCAAGGCATTCATTCTTTGAGAGACAGTAGACAATGCCACATGTCTCGTGGAAACGATCTTTTATAAGCTGCCCAAGCTGCTTAAGAGAATCCTTGTTTTTGCTCATCACTTCATACTTCAGGTTTGGTCTATCAAAGCTTGTTTCCAGAACAAGCGCATGTGGTATTCTCAAGGCGTCAAGAATGTCCTGCACATTATTTTCAATTTCATAGTTTCGCTTAATTTGGATAAACAAAATCAAAACAGAAAAGCTTGTCGTGGCTAAACCTGTCGCACATGTTGGGTTGCTGTGGCAGTTAATGCCATTATCGGTACATCCGGAAAATTCCGTTTAAGGCATCCTAGCCCCCTGTAGTCTGGCCGAAAATCATGCCCCCACTGACTGACAGAAAAAGATTAATAATAAGGCTGACAAAGCAATACGCCAACAATTACAAACAGTCACTATAATTAACAGATCTTTTGAGCATGGAGTTCATAGGCGCTTTGTAAATCAAATCAACGTCGTTAAATTTACTTTTAATGTTTTTAAAATCCTGGTATAGCAGACTCATCAAGAAGTAAGTGATAGGCAACGCTAAAACTGACCAAGTATGAAAAAAGACCGCATATGACCATTTTATGAAATATTCTTTAGCGACTTGATTGTGCAAATTTATTCTTATTAATAAACGCGAACTCAAACCGCTAAAGGTAGGAATTTTGACCAATCAAAATACAACAAAAAATAAATAAATCAAATTATTATAGTATATATTCTCATTCAATTAAGATTTATCTTTAAAATCAGAGTTGAATCTATATTTAATCTATTAAATTATTATAATATATCTTATATTTAATGAAATATCTATCTATAAAATTAAAATTTATATCTAATAAAAGTTGCACATAGTGGAACATCTTACCTAGTAATATAATTAAGCGAAAAAAATTTTATCATGGCAAAAGATTGCTAAGACAAGTTTTAATAAATAAAATTTTATGCGATACCCCTATCTTGAGAAACTTCCACTGATCCAATCACATTACAGAGTTTCAGATTGAGTAAAATTCCCAATTGAAAATTTACCTGACACAATGTGCTTCATCAATGACAAAACCCGCCAACTGTCCCTGTCAACAGGGAAAATAAATTTCTAAAACATGTTGCCTTGATGAATTATATCCAAAACACACCACTGTTACCTTATAGTGCAAAGATTTGAGGATTTCCATGAATGACATATTTCCTGCTATCCTTTCAGGTGTAACATACAGAAGTTTGCAAGATGGCCTGCTTTTTCTGGAGTAGATTGTAGAAAGGCAAAGAAACGTGATTGATGATCCAATGATAGAACAAAAGGACATACAAGGAAATGAAATCAACAGCTACGTCAATGATCCTTGCCTTAGCTCTCTCATTACAGCGGCTGCTTGGGATGTAGTTTGCTGAGAATTCAGAAATGTGGCAGGCACTGCAAACTTAAGATTCAACGCGACAATCTGATCTTGAATAGAGAGAGTAGAGGACAAACAACAATAGTAACACCTGGATGAAGCATCGCTGGAAGCTGTACAAGAAAAAATACTGAAAATGGCTTCAAGAAAATACTTAACACAATTTATAACTAGAAGAAGGCAAAAACTATTGCTGCAGACCTGGTAGCATAAGCTCTTTCCACCACCAGTGGGCATAAGAACAAAGCAGTCCTTCTTGGACATGGCCGCTTTACAAGCTAGATATTGCAGAGGTCGGAACGTTCTATTACCAAATATAACAACATTTGCCAGCTCAATATCATCCAAGACTTGCAACTCGTCATATTTTAGAACATTTTTCTGCTCTTTGTTGATGAATTCAGGCATAGTTCGTGGCTTTTGCTCCTGTTCTTAGCATTATGGAAAATTTAGACCAGTCTTCCTTTGAAACTAATCTACATATCATATACCAGAAGCACACTCTTCCATTTACTTGTGACATTTCACACTCCAGACAGAAATGTACCCAAAGTGTGATACAAAGTTATAACACAAGAAAGAGGTTGTTGGCTGTAGAAAAAAATATTTTCCTATGTTGCTGAACTCGGACATGCTTGGTTGCTTTTGCACCTATAAGTAGCACCATGGAAAATTTACACTAGCCTTCATTTTAAATTAATTTACAAATTACGTATCAAACACAAACTTCTATTTTCTCCAGACAATATAAACTCTCCACAAATTACATGTCAAGCACAAACTTCATTTTCTCCTGACAATATAAACTCCAGACGATAATGTACCCAAGGTGTGATACAAAGTCATAACACAAGATGTAGGTTTTAACCAGAGAAGCAGATATTCTCCCATGTTGCTGAACTCGGGCCTAGTCAGTTGCCATTGCACCTGTTCTTTGCACAACTTATACATCACGCTCAACATTCCATTCAACATAGACCAGACATCAGCGAATGAGTGGCAAGAATAACCTTTACTCATGATTATATACACTCTATCCAAACACAGATGTAGTAAAGGGGTGATTCAAATCATGCACAGTTTCACACGAAAAGCAGGTTTATTGACTAGAGAAAGCAAATACATTTTCAACACTAGGAAAAAAACAAGAGTAAAAGAAGCTTACTTTGTTGTCATTTGAGACATATCTACCCACCCCATTTCCACCGATCTTCTTCCCTGCGCTAAAACACGCCGCCGGTCGGCAAGGAATATCGCAACCCGAATTCGGACTCTCCCCACGGAAACTCAAAGTCTCATCGGGAGCGTCATTGAAGAAGTCACGATCTTTCGGACCATCGTCCCCGTCCTCGCTTCCACAACCAACAACCTCAACTGCTCCGCAACTTTCAACCTCCATGGCCTGCAAGTCATCCCAGTCCTCTTGATCCGCCATGGATTCGGCCAGCGCCGCCAGGTAATCATCTCCGCAGTGCTCGATGGTGACGAAATCTTCCCCATCCACCCCTTTTAAACCGAATTATTTTACAAAAAAAAAATCCAAAATCAACTAAATGCGATCCAAAAACCATTCTACAACGCGAAAAATTCTTAAAAAAAAACAAGGAAAGATGAAGGGATCGATTGTCACCGTAGAGGGTGATAAGACGATCCAAGCAGCGTTTGGAGGTGTCTTCGTCGAAGCCGAAGTCGGAAGCGAGGCTAAGGAGGCGACCCTTCTCCAACTCCAGATCGGATTCAGGCCTCGCCGCCATGGATTCCTTTCCCGCTTCCACCACCTGCTCCTTCCCGCCAAAAACCTATTCTGTGTTTTTTTTGAGTTTCCGTAAATAGGGCCTAACAATCAAAAAATTACCACTCGATCCCCAAATTTAGAGTATCCAACTTTTATGTTTCACATAGTTCAACAAATTATCGATATTTTAGGGCCAAACGTGTAGTATCGTTTATAGCAAGATCCTTGTATATGGTATTAACAATCAAAATATAAACGATTGAACCTTATAAAGTTTTATCATAAACCTATTGAATCCATTGAGAAAATATATGCTTAATCAAAATTTATTTCTCTTAAGTACTAAAAGCAAACATAGGGTTCTAAAGTATGAAACCTCAAAAATAGGCTAGCCCAGCTTAAACGAATATGATAGCTTCTTTACGTCTAACATTCTTGGCAATACATTAAGTCTTAAGCTTCTAGGGTTCATGTGTGGTCGTCGGGTAGGTAATATGATCAAGTCGAGAGCTGAGCCTAGCCGAGTTTTATTTTAATTAAAATAATATTTTTAAATGTATAAATTTGTGTAAAACCCACTACTTAAGTCGAGCTAAATTTAATTATTCTGACTCAAATTTATAGTTGCTTATTTTGTATTTATATATAATCCTCTTTATGCGGTGAAATATAGTTGAAGAATTGAAATGTTTATATTTATTTGAAAAAAGCATGTTGTTGGTTCTTTTTTTTAATCATATTTGAAATTTTTGGCATGAATATTGAAAATTTAGCTGTTTAATAGCATACACATGTTCAAATTTGATTTGTTTGTCTTATTTAATACGAGGATCAAATTTTAAACTTTTGTTTTGTCTTGTTAAAACGGCTAAATTATAATGTCAGAACCAACATGCTACAATACTTTCGCTTTGGTTATTTCACCGGCCTATATTATTATTTATTACAAGGTTTTTACCATTTTAGTTTTACATGTTTTAAAAATTCATCGTAAATGAGCCGAATGCATTTTAAAAAATAGAATAATCTTATCACTTTTTAACTCTTACTAATGAAAATGTTGTAAAAAATAAACTCAATTAAAAGCATATAATCAGCTAATCAAAATATAATAAACTAAAAACAACAAATTAAGTTATTATATTTTTTTGGGTGCTACATTTTAAAAATAAGAATAGTCAAGACCGCAACATTGAAATAGTTATTAAACAAAACATTATAAAAAGAGAAAACATAAACACAAACACACATCAACCTCTCCCAGAAGTCGGCATCCGACATGGAGCCGAGCCCCCCATAGATTCATAACCTCCGTGTAGGGGTAACGAGCAAGTTTGACTCACCTCCGTGTAGGGGTAACGAGTAAGTTCGACTCGAACCTACCTCGTTTGTTAGTTCAAAACCTGTTCGATTAAAAATTAAAAATACTTCACTTAAAAAATACAATCAATAAAGATTAAACCTACAACCTTAAGGTTACCAACTTAAATACTTACTATTTCAACTATCTCACTTTTTGTTATTATAGTATATATATATATATAAATAAATAAATAAATATAATATAATATAAAGACTATATTATTATATTATTTTAATCGAGTCAAATTTGAGTCGAACTACAAGTCCGAGTTTAAATCGAGTTCAAGTTATAACTAAGTCGATTCGAGTCAAATACAGCCTTATTCAAGTTCCGCTGATAAGATTTGAATTCGAACTTAAATATCAAATATCGGATTTAAGTCAAACTTAAATATTAAATATCGGATTTTAAATCGAACTAAGCCAAACTAAAACGAGTTACGACCCTACCTCCGTGCAACTCGTATTCTACACAAAAGAGGAAGCTCCACAGTTACCGCACCTTCTCTGCAACTTCCTCCTCGCCACTCCTCATCATTGGCAACATCCATTATAGATTTGATTTCCCAAAGCTCCAATCACTGTTATTCCTCTTCCAAACTTGTCTTATTATTCTTAATTCGTTGCCAAATTTAGTACGCAACCTAGTCAGTTTGGAAGAAACGCAACCCAGTTGAGTTTCTTCCAATCTTAGTCACGGCTTCTGACATCTTCTTGTCCTTGGGATTTGTCTATTTGGGTCGGTAGGATTTTGGGCTGTCCTTTTCGGTTGATCCAAGCTAGGCCCTTGAATCCAACGCTGAATCTTCTGTGCTCTTTCCAATCCTCTCTCTCTTATTTGTTAATCACTATTTTTGGTTATGCAAATGGTTTATGATTCGGGATAAGATGAATACGTGGTGGAAAAATGCAGTCTTGTCGGTTTCATGGAGGAGGGCGGTTGACAATCGTCGAATCTGGGTCCTGCCTTCTGACATTCTCGGATTCTTTGATTGTAGAAGGCCTTTGAAATCCAAATGCTAATCTTCTCTGCTCTTTCCCAATGCCCCCCTTTTGTTGTTTAAGCGCAATTTAGTTATGCAGATGGTTTGGTTTGGGATGTGATGCGCAACTTGTGAGACAACAGGCTTGCCGGCTTCACGGTGGAGTGCGGTTGACAATCGTCCATTGTTTTTAGATATTTACTGCTTCTTTGATTATAACAACATAAGAAACCAAGACAACACTTACACATAGCAAATCCAATCGCGTATACCAACATATGCTTAGAGGGCGCCCAGGCTTGGGGGGTGGGTCAATCCATCGTTAGATGTACTTTTCAGCTTTGATGATGGTCAGAGGAAAATGCTGCGGTGCGAGAGTGACATGCGTCCATGGAAGGTTCCTTGCTGCTTCCTTGTGTCTTCTCGTGCTGGCACCTGCACTATGCTATTTGAAGGCGGTTAGACTTAAGAGTTTACAGGCGGTACTCCACTTGAAGATTTCCTTATTCAGGTTTTCAGATGGCAATGAAAAGGGTGTTTGGTGAAGACCATGTTGAGGAGAGAGAGTCCCCTGCTTGGGAACGGGAAGCAAAGAGGGCTTTGATCACTCCCAGGTCAGTGGAAAGATTTGAGCCGTTTTTTTCCCCTTTGTGTAGCAGCTATTTTGATCCAACTTTCTCGAAATTTAATTTTTATTTTTATCAGTGTGATGACAGAGGTGACAATTTCGGAGTTAGCTAAGGAGATCTGTGTGCAGATGGTACCTCATTTCCGGAATCTGGTGAGCACTTGAATTTAAAGGCCTAACATGCTAAAGGTTGCTTGGTTTTTTTTGTTCTTTGGTTTGTAGTGTTTGAGGTCTGGACTTTTGTTTGTAGATGGAAGAGGAGATGAAACGTGCCTTTGGGTATTATATTCCAAGGTAGAAGTATATCAATTACAAATATGAGTGAATGCTGTTTTATTTTTATTTTTTTGGTAAATTAGAATCTTATTTGTTATTGTTGGGTTATGCAAACCAGATCATCGAGGTGCTCCATTAAAATGAATTTGAAATGCTGTTTAAATATTTGGTTTTGAGAAGTATTATTAATTATTGTTTTATTTAATTAATCATTCGTGATATTTCTGGACTAATTTGTTGGTTTTTTTGTTTATGGGCTTGAATCAACTTCATGGTAGGCTGTTTCTCTTGAAAATTTCAACCTGCTTGTTTTCACAATAAGCTCATATTTATCTTCCTATCGTTCTTTATTTATATATACTTTCCATCCTTTCAAATATACGGTGCCTCATGGAATAAATAGTATGAACTTGTACTCTAGATTAAGAGTATGAAATCATGCTTAACTGACTTTTTATTTAATGTTTCTTTAGAGGCCTTGGTTTGAACCAGACTGTCATACCTCAGGCAACAAGATGGAAATTACATCTCTCAAACCAGTTGCCACCTACAATTTTCACGTGCTGCAACATAGATACGGAAGATGGTTCGCCCATCCAAGTTCGTGTGCTTGATTGTGATTCGAATGAGCTTGTAGCTAGTGGTCCACTGTCTTCATTGAAAGCTGAGATCGTAGTCCTTAAAGGAAACTTTGGAGAAGAGGGTGTTGAAGATTGGAATGAAGAAGCGTTTGAAGCGAATGTGATTTCTGAAAGGAAGGGTAAGCAACCACTACTGACTGGAGATCTGTTCGTAACAATCACTGATGGGGTTGGCTTCCTGGGTAAGGTGAAATTCACAGATAACTCCAGTTGGACTAAAAGCAGGAAGTTTAGGATTGGTGTCAAAGTCATCCAAAGCTGTTGTCCTGGAGTGAGGATTAGAGAAGCAAGGAGTGGAGCCTTTGTTGTAAAAGATCATCGCGGAGAAGGTAAGTCATCTCGTTCCAGTGCCTTTAATTGGTTGTTATAGAAATTCAAGACATTTCTTGAGCAGAACATAATTCCACACACACACACACACACACACACACATATATATATATATATATATATATGATAATGAATATCAGCAGTAACTAGAGAAAATTTTTTGTGCATTTAGTTACCACCTTTAAATGTTTTGTTCAAAGAGAATGAGCTATGAAATACCAAGCCCTACACATTGGCTCTACTACACACAAATTGTTTCTAATACGAACTGCTTACACAGTGTTTTGTTGTGTTCTGAAGGCATAGCACTAGATCGTATATTCGGATTTTTTATTAGTTGTTAATTTTAAAACTTTTACAATAGCCTGTAAAGGTGATTGCATTCTCCATGTTATATTCACTACCGTCTAAGAACATACCTGCTTGATAAAACAGGAATGAATTTTAGTGTTTAAGTGTTTGTGTCTATGAAACTGCCGTTTATGTTGAAAATGAAAAATGAACCTAACATTTATATTTCTTATTCAGCATCCAGGAAGCTTCACCCTCCTTCACTAGGTGATGACATATGGCGACTGGAGAGGATAAGAAAAGATGGTCCTTATCACAAAAAACTGTTAAAGCATGGAATCAGAACTGTGGGGGATTTCTTGAAGTGTCTGGTTATGGATTCTTCTGGGCTTCAAAATGTAGGATACTAAATCATACCGCCTTTATGCATGACCTGATCAACAGTTCATCTTCATCTTATGATAATATATGATATTATGTAGAACATACTTGGAGAACTTCCAGACCGGATGTGGAAAACTATAACTCAACATGCCCGGGAATGCTCTGTAAATGATAAGCTTTATGAGTTTAATGCTCATGGAGTTCGTCTTCGACTCAATTCCGTTTATGAGGTTGTTGGCGCTACATTTTTTGGAGAGGGATATAAAGATCAGCATGAATTCACTACCCTTGAGCAGGTCTCTATGTTCTCTTCTAGCTTTTATTAGCCTCTTTATTCTTTGCTTCATTTCGCTCAAGATATCATTTGCTCATATCTCCTTTTTAAATCAAGTTATCAGGACTTAAACAAGTGTTAGACAAATTTCTGCTCTTCAAATGAATTATTCCTCATGATTTTTGGATGCTTGACTAAGCAATGCAATGAAAAATATTGAACTTCGTTGACAATCATATCACTGTTATTGACATGAAATTGCATTCTACTCAGAATTACGTGGAAACTCTGAAAAAAGTTGCATATAACAATCAGCAAAATATTACTCCTCTTGTTGGGCAGTCATCCCAAATTTATCCAAATTCCTTGCTTGCATCAAGCTTTATGACAATCGATCCCTGTCATGAAGGTAATCTTCATATAATGAGTGATCTTTTCAAGGAAGCATTCTATGGTTTCAAACACTGGTTGGCTAACTAGTGCAGATACTCAGTCAGGAGAACATATGAATGTTCAATATGCAGCTTCAGATTGGCACCATGAGCTTCCGAAAAGCCCTTCCAATACTGAAACACTAGCTACATTGCCAATTTTTTCTCCGTTGCCTTATATTCTTGATCCAAGCAACGGAATCAGTTCTGCAACTCCATTATATCAACCAGAAGGTTATCAGGAGAACAACTGGGCTGGGGACTTCCCAGCTTCTTCTGGTCCTAGGTCTGAACCACAGTGTATCAATTCTCTGTCTGGAAACTTCCCATCTGTTAGTTTCCACGCGGGCATTCCTTGCAAACGAACCAAGTGGTTCAAAGTGTGGACTGTCATGAAGGTAGGCATATCAATCAGGAAAGATGTTGCTGCTCGAAGAAGAGCAAGTCTTGTGCAGGTGGGTTCCTAGTTGATTTTGTCTGTGTAAAGTTACTTGATGTCAATCACTGTTTTTCAAGCAGAATCAGCTCTGTTTTACTTTTTATCCCCATGTTCATGGCAAAAGCTCTAAACCTTTATGGTACTTTTTGTATAATAAAATGCCTGTATGATGCTTCTGCAACTACTTACTCATTTTTCCTGTAAATTTGCGTCACACAAAACCACGAACAAGAGGTACATATTTTTTTGATAAAGAACAAGAGGTACATTAAGAAATCTGTTTTTGGTGCTTGTTGGCTGCGTTTGAATAGCTAGTTAAGTAAGCTTTATTTGATGTCGATGAAAGTACAGGAGAATGGTAAATGAAACGAAGCAATATAATCTTCGTATCCAATCTTGAGCTAAGAAAGAATGGGATTCATAAAACTGTCTTAGAATGGCACCGCTAGTTGCAGAGGATGACACGCAAGTAGAAGCAGGCGTTTATCTCGTGAAGTTCGATATGGAGAAGGAGGAGCCTCTTCTCATGACCCACATAAATCCTAATTAATAACCCCCCTTTGCGTGTCAATGAGTCTGACCTTACACAGACAGACGTCCAAGCTCGAATATTTGTTTTCATGGAAAGGAAGGTCAAGTATCCCCTCGGCTCTACGCAACACCACCCCACTCTCTACATCCAAGCAATTCCGATTCTTCTCCTTCTACCCATTATTCATATTTCATACAAGCTGATCAATCTCTACCCCTGATATACACAATATATTATATCCTCTTACATCCTCTACAACTGCTGCTAATAAACCTGCAGGTTCGGTAGAGATCAAGATGCCCGTCACGCATGAAGATCTCTCGCCGGCACGACGAGGCAACCGAGTGGCAATGAAGTTGGGTGTTGCGCTCATGATCTTCTCCATACTCTGCGGCCTCGGTTGTTTCATTCTCTGCCTTGTATCAGAGGCCACGAGATCAGAGGTAGTTTCATCGTTTCTCTTCCCGTGATGACCCCTCACTCATATCTCCTAAACTATGCACAGTGATATACCAACTGATATTGCCAAATGACATCCCAGACTCATTCTACTAACAGAATATGTTCATGCTTGCAGGTAATATGGATAGGTGGGGATGGCAAGAAAGATGAGAATAGGGAATGTGTTTACAGTGGCAGTGGGAAGACACCACTGGCCTGTGGGTTGGGAGCATTTTTGGTCCTTGCGGTGGCCATGGTGGCCAAGCATAGCTATATCTTGGTCGCTCTTAGCGAGCCCGACCCATCTGCTGATCTTACTCCTTGGATGCCAGAATCCTCCCGAAGCCTTACTCTGCAGGCCTGCTTCATCTTCGCCGCCGCATGGTAACACCCTTTATTTTCTACAGTTGATGCTACCGATGTCATCTCTTTTGCAGCTTTGATGTAGCTCATGCATGGTACTGCTCTGCTGCTCTTTACCGCGCACTTTTGTTTGCATTGCCTATATGCATTGGGAAAAAATTGACAGGAAAGTCCGTCAGGCTTTGAAATCCATGAAAATTGGGAAGTAGTGTCGTTTTCTACGATTCGTCCAGTTCTTATCAACTAGGTAACGGTGCAGGATATGCTTTGCCATTGGAGAGGTGCTCTTGATGATCGGAATAGGAGTGGAATCAGGTCATATAAGCCAGTGGACAGGGCCACGAAGTAGTTGCCTCGTCGTTGGCACAGGCTTGTTTGCAACCGCAGGGGTCTTCGGCTTAGCCACCGTTCTCCTCGCCGGCGGGCTCTACCTAACATTGTTGCACGCTCAGAGGGTTAGGCAGGAGCATGCAGCCGTGAGGAGGGAAGTGATGGAGATCTCCTTCCTATATGCTGCATCGCCACCAAACCGACTCTCGCACAACATTTTTGACAATTCACTACCAGTAAATCAAAATCATCCTACCCGACCAGAACGGAGCTCAGAAGGATCACCGGCAACAGACAAGTCTCAAGGTGGCACCTCGTTTCTACTTCATACAGTTTCCTTGAGCTAAAAACATGAACCAGACGTGTATATAGACGTATAATTGATGCCTAGATGAAACAGACGGGCGACGGAGAAGAAACGGGAAAAAATAGTGTCCAGCAGGGGTGCTAGTTTCCTGCTCGTCAGATGAATACCGACTCTTGCCCAAATCAAATGAAAAAAGTCCAATCAATGAGGCATATAACATTATATGAAGGATGCTACATGAATGTAAAGTTGGAAGAACGCACCAAATGCCTGCAATTTTTTATCACCACGTTTCCAGTGATGCCGAAAATGAGAAAAGATCGTGGGTTGTGGGTGTTCTACTCTTGCCCAAACCACCGTTTGCCTTATTGCTGATGCGGTTGTGGGTGTTCTACATCATCATCCCAGGCTCACCCCAATTCAACCCAGGTAATTTCCACTTTGTTCTCCTGTCTTACTGCTAGACCCAACTTTCTTAGCGTGTTTCTCTTCAAACTTCAATATCAAAATCGAACAGTTCCGTCAGTCTCAATCATTTGGCAAGCCGTTCAACCATACAATGGGTTAAACCCTCCCCCCCACCCCGCCTTTACACAATTGCAAACGATCACACCCCTGCTGGAAACCAAAAACAAGCCAGCTTTTCTTAGGTAGAAACCTAATGTTGGATTCGCCGATTTCCCTCCATTGCCTCCTTTTTAAGCCGGCAATCTGGACAAAGGACAGGACCTTCCCAGGGCTTAGACGTGGGTGAAAATGCAAAGCCTGCTCCTGGTAAATCTTCTTGGGGTGTTTGATCCATTTGACATATAGCACATTTGACGCGACCAGAGTTTGTAGTAAATGAGAAGCCTGGACCCAACCTGAAACACACAAAAGGAAAATTTCCATCACCTTACAAACACCCAGTCCAACTAAATGCTGTCAACAAATACAGCAAACTAAATAAAATCTAGTAGAATGAGGTAATGAGATTATGTTCAAATGGGTGAACAGACACACCAACTAAATCATTAAATGGAAATAATAATATATTCCGAATGCCACAACTGAAATGAATCCATTTCATATCGTGTAAAACAGTCACACTAATGCACTCAATGTTAGAAAATGCAAATTGCAAAAAGCAGAAAGACGTAAAAGTTCCCTGTTCGCAAAACAAACGCAAAGAAAAGTCTCCTTTAGAGAAAAGAAAAACACAAAGAATAGCGTTCCCTGGAAAGAGGACAGAAGCCAAATCCTTAGATTAGTTCATTTGAGTTTTCTATCTTCCTATGAGATGGACAATTCACAAGAAAACCACCGACATGGGAAGACTCCACTAAAAAAAGATTACAACAGCTCAATATAAAATCGCCATCTCCCAAGGCAAATAGTTATATAAAAAAAATAAGGTGAAGAAGACAATGGTGAATAATGAGAATGTTACTTTTATTCCTACATATTCAAGAAAAAAACTATTCAGAAGCAAGGAATCGATTCTTAAACACCAATCCAATTTCATTGTTAAAATAATGATAGAGTGCTTCTGCGTATGACCTATCTCAAGCCAGCAAAAGTTACCTTTCAGCGTTCTCAAAACTGCCATCAATTGATCCTCAGCTTTGTTTTAAGTTATATATAGAATAGTTCTGTTTCCATAAAATTAAAACATAGGCATAGATTTTGGGCAGTCTGTCTTTCCTTATCAAAATCCTGTTTAGTAGAAAATGGCAACTATTGCACGGCAAGCACTCGACAGAACAGTTGCATAATATACGCATCCACTATGAAATGCCATAATCAGAATTTATAGAAAACTGGCTACGAAACTTATTTACAACTTGACAGTGCTGCAATTTAACCTCATTAAAGCTATAGGAAGCAGAGAAAGGAAAGATGTAAGAAAACCTTTCAGCAAGCATTGCTGATCCTTCCTCAAATATTTCTTCTACAGCACCAACAGAAGACAACTTATTTATTTGTTTACTGCCACCTCTTTTTCCAAAAAGTAATGACTTCCATCTATTTTGCTTCCTTTTTGGAGATGAAGGTGAAACCAGATGATCAGGTGGAATAATGTCCACAACTACACAAGTTGTATCATCCTTCAGGCCTCTTGATCTCAAAGCTTCCTACAAATATTTAACAGACAACATGAACAACACGCCTACTATATAATTAATTTAAGACTTCTATAATGCTATAATATTAGCAAACTGTCATTACCTTCACAACAAGTTTGGCAGCAATTTCTGCAGGCAGTCCTCGACAACATTGTGCAGCCTCCTCAGATGACAAGGCGTCCCAGATGCCATCAGATGCTATAATCAACCTACCTCCATCATTTGAAAGCTGCAAATTAAGATATCAGTCATCGATCAGAAGTAACATATAAAGAAATCACAAACACCATCAAGGAAAGTAACAAATAAATGGAAGCACATACTTTCACTTGCTTAACATGTGGTACAGGGACGATAAATGCCCCTACATCCATATCACCAATTGATCTAGACAAGCATAACCCACCAGGCCAACACCGTAGAGGCCCTACCTGCAAAATGATTAACAAAATACCATATTATATCCAACATGAGATAAAATAAGAAGGCAATGCATTTGTTCTTCCCGGACCATCCACTAGCTCCTCGTCGCAATTATCTCCAAATTAAGCTCAATTTGTCACTCACCTCAGTGCCCCCACAGACATTAAGCCTTCCAACTTCACCTCCACTAGCCGTCACACGCTCCCTCTCCTCAACATTTTCTTCCAACCTGTGATCCACGGTCAACAAGGACACTACACCACCTTTTGAATCCAGTATACACCGCGAATCCCCAACAGACGCCACTGTCACCGTAAATCCATCCACCACAACCAATGTAGCCGTCGTCCCAGAAGTCTCCCCTGCAACCATAACCAAATTAAGGTCAGTCACAGACACCATACCAAAAATCCAGGCAAAGGCAACATCAACATTTCAATTTCCAATCAACCTCTTCGTTGGAAATCAATGTCGGTCTTCACGAAACCTGCAACCAGAGCCCGGGGAAGAAGCCGAAGCCACTCTTCCCTACCAACACCCGGCGGAATGGCACTCATAACAGGGTTCAACAAATTCTCCTTGGAGAACACCGCCGCCGAAACCCCATTGTGCCCATCAAAAATCTGCGCGTTCATTACACACCAAATTCCTCACATCAACCAGAACCAATCCTTGGCACAAGCAATCGAAAGCATCTACAATATCTACAATCTATACAAATCAAACGACGGAGAAGAAGAGGTTGAAGTGGTACCGCGAAGACGGAGAAGGAGGAAGACGAATTGCCGGGGATCCGCTGGCAATCGGGCTTGACGAGGAAGTAGTCCTCCCCTTCTTGGCCAGGCCGGCGTGGCCGTACCGGACCAGCGGCTTCTCGGCCTTGTCGCATCGGAGCTCCCGGCGGATGAGTGTGGCGAGCGGGGTCAGCATCGTCCTGCTCGGTGCGATCTCCGGCTCCGTCATCGCCTCCTCCTTCCTCCCTCCTCCCCCACCATCACCGCCCGCCTCCCAAACCCACCACCATCTCCGCCGCGGCAGCTACAAACCCTAACACCGCCCAATCACCGGCCATCACCAGCACCACCCCCAAATCGAAACAGCAACACCACCAAATCCAACAACAGCAACAACTACTACTACTAAGAGTGAACAAGTACAAACCAACAACAAGGTAATAACAAATAGTAGAAGGAGACGAAGGGAATCGGGGATTCGGTGGGAGGAGGAGGGAATCGGGGCGGTGAATGCGGGGGCTTGGAATTGGGACGGATCATCCGAATTGGGATCTGCCCCCGTCCAAAGCTCTACTTTCCGCGATTTCATCGGACGATAATGAAACTAATCTTATATATTTATTTATATAGACAAATAGATTTGCAGAGGAAAATATAAGAATTTTTTATATTACTTAGACAATAGCAGCGTAGAAAACTCTATATTAATTAATATACGAGGCGTGGCAAGGTGAGCCCCCGAGAAGAAAAATGTTTTGGCCTCGAGTTTTGACTTGGGCCATTGGATTATAAGGATGAATCTTATTTTTTTTTAAAAACACGGCTCCACTAGCCGTCGCCGGCCACATCTAGCCATGGGCGGCCTTGTCTGACCGGATCGTACTACTCGGCCAAAGATTCCGTCGCGGCCAATCACCCCCCTCCTCTGTCACGACTACCATCCTTCCATAGCCATCACCCCTCCTTGCTCCACCTCAACCCCGCCCCTCTTCTACCCCACTCCTTCCCTCCCATGCAGCGGACGCCTCTGCCCTGCCACAACCCTTCCTCTACCTTGCTCCTCCCCTCCTTTGCTGCGGATGACCCTACCCCGCCATGGCCTTTCCTCTACCCTGCTCCTCCCCTCCCTCACTGCGGACACCCCTCCTCCCCCTTGACCCTGTTGTCCCGCCGCGGCCGCAGCTGGGACGCTGGGGTAGAGGGGAGCGAAGAGGAGGAGGGGGGAGTGGGGTAGAAGAGGTCGTGGCGGTGTAGGGGCCTCCGCGGCAGGGGAGGGGAAGCGCGAGGTGGCAACGGCTGGACGACATCCACCGGCGTTGGGAGATTTAATTTTTTTTTTAGAACAATAGATCCAGGTTGTCCAGATTAAAGTTCAGGGCAAAAAAATTTGTCTACCCTGGACTCACTAACACATTACTCATATATATATATATATATATATATGAGGTCCGGTTGTTCCGACCAAGGGCAAGAAATTTTCCCTCTCCAATTTCTTGGGTCATTTTTTTATTAAAAATAAATTTTTTTTCTTTTTGTTGAAAATACATTTTATATTTTGGGTCATCTTTATAATTTAAATTGATGTTTAGGAAAGAAACCTTTGATAATCTTGACCTTTGGAAGCCGAATCCAACTGACGAATTTCCACTATTTGATAATATTGAAAATTTTATCCTTTTTCCATTTAAAAACTCACACTCTCTCTCGTTACAAGTTCACTTTTCTCTTCTTTTTTTCCAAAAGAAGATGAAAAAGTTGACATCCATGTTCACTCATGGGTCTAGTAAAGAGGAATTTTGCTTTGACTTTGATAACTTGTTTGACACGAGTTTAGTCGTTGTAGTCAGCTTAACTTATATGATTTTTGGTATTTCTTTTTATAAGAATTATTACAACCCAAATTATTTATAACAATTAAAATATTATTTGAATTTCTGATAATTTTGCACTCAAATTATAGTCACGCATCAAAGATAAAGATTTTGATTTGTAATTTGTCTGTAATTAATTGTCATCAAACATCTTACTATTATACAAACATGGATAGGACCGAACCGAACCTTCAATTATCTTGAATTTTTCTCCACTCACGTTCAATAAAAATGTCAATTTTCTTCTATTCATCTACGGTCCGGTCCGTGGGATGGTAACTGCTCAATGTAGGGGAAGAACTCTGGTCTTCAATGTCGGGATTCTTTAGGAGCCACATTTAGCTCCGTCCGGGAGCGACGCCGGTGGAGACACCGTGCGTCTCCACCGTCGATCATCCTGGTGGTCGACGGCGTCTCCACCGGCGTCGCTTCGGGAAGAGCTAAAATTTTTTCATTCTTCAATGACTCACGTAAGTCGGCATGCATGGCATGACATATTTATCTCAACTCAATGTCATGGACTCATTGAAGCTCATCTATTTCCAATTGCCTGTGCCAATCCAATAAGGTGAGGATCAAAGAGATAAATAAGATCATTGAGTGACAGTGGTTTTCATCCCTACTCCTACTGATGTTTCAGGTCTTCCCCCGTAACTCGTAGCTTACCATTCCCTTCACCAGCTCGGATGATCAAAGAGATAAAGATCAAGAAATGGATCTCCTTCTCTCTATTTCTATAAAAATCCATCCACACCCTCACAAAACGCCAGGGCAAGAGAAGGGAAGCTTCGGCCGAGTCGCCCCTTGTCTTGTGTAACAATCCAATTACCCTAGCAAATTTATCCAAAGGAAATGGGAGTGGCAATCACTCTGGAGGCATCGATGCCATGGTAAACTTGTGAGCCGAAAGTAGCAGCTTGCAACAACAGTTGGTGTGGAGTATCATGTAAGATTGCCTCCATTTTCTTATTTATAATCGTCCTCAGTTGAAAGAAATTGTATGGAACGTGGGAATTTGGTGCAATTTTTATGTGTATGTGCATCGATGGGTATTTTGGTGCTTGATGTTAAGAGCAGAAATTTTTGCTTGGAAAAAAACAAAACAGAACTTTCAATATTAAAAAATACTTTGTGTGATGTTTGATAACCAGATCAATATCTAAGTCATTAAATGATTATTAGCAAAATGGCGTTTGCATTTATTTGGTATCCATTAGTCAATTTAATAATTTTCTATATATTTATATCCAATAGTTGAAAGAAGACACAATTAGGCTATATTTTTAATATGAAGTTTTGACATAAGTTGTTATCTTCATGTGTTAACTAATTGATAACTCTAACAAGCAGAGTATAATTCATTATATGGTTGTTATCTTCATGTGTTAATGAGTGGGCTAATAATTAGTAATGATACCTGACATTTATGTTAGCTTTTAATATAAATAAAATTAAATATAAGATATAGTATGAGGTTTAAAACATGTGTATCACCAATAGAATAAGACCGTTTTATTTTTGAAGTCACAAAAATTTGATTCAGTAGATGTGTAGTAAATTGTTCATGCTTGGTACGAGCCAATTGGTTATTTACTTGACATATTGAGCTTGATCATCACACACGAAGTATTGGACATTAGCTGATGTCCTATACAAGTTCTGTTCTTACCATATAAGCATTTTGCCAAAAATCTATCAAGATCACAACAAATCGTAATACCAAGTTTGTTATTACAATACTCATTGTGTTCCATCTATCTTGTAAATCTCCTTCCAGGGAAGGAGGTTGACAAAAAATGGTGTGTTGGGCAATATATACCAATCAAAAGAATAGATATACACATACAGATTTTGAACCTGTCTCAAGCCTGGCATCTTCCCTGCATTCCAAATTTCTCCGACACCGACTTATCCTCTACAATTGACAACGATTATAAATAGTAAATGGACGCAACCTTAGATGACAACACTCCACACCAACCGTTGCTGTTGCAAGCTGCTACTTTCGGTTCCCAAATTTACCATTCGCAGAGCAATGCTTGGCATCGATCCCTCCAGAGGTCTGGTGATTGCCACTTACCTTCTTGAAAGACTGTCCACTTCCTTTGGATAGTTTGTGAGGGTTGGATTGATGCACAAGACTGGGACTCCTGCTGATCAATAAGAAATTCGTCCACTATAAACACATATACTTTGTTTGCAACCTCATGGTTGAAGCAATGTGCTGATTTAGAACATATGACAGAACCACAAATTAATTTACCTGAGTACACCAGTGTTATGTGTCATCTTTGGTCTAGGCATCTTAAGATTTGAAGCCATGACAGTGGATGTGTTGGAGAGCTTGGGAACATTGAACTGCCAGAGAATGTCTGACGGTTCCGAGGAGTCACTCGTTGCCATATCAAGCTCATCCGAATCATCAGTTGTAGCAATTCGATCCTCAAGGGCATCTGTTCCAGTAAACTGTTGATATGGCAAGCCATTCACGCCTTGATAGCTCATGTAAGAGAACTCGGGAAAGTTTCCACCATTCGCTTGCCACTTTCTCAAATGGCTATCAGCCAGTAGTTGTGCATCTCCTTTGTTCACCATCATTTTATCAACCCATTCTGCACAGTTTGTTTCCACTTCATCTCCCTCATCTTGAGGGCCAATTCTCGGAATGGCAGGCCACAAAGGTGAGTTTGATAGTTCCTGGAGGTCAAAACTTGGCCCCCTCTGCCTGAATTGTGAATGCTGAACCAAAAAAGAAAAATGTGTTAATTACTCCAGGTGAGCCTCTCCATGAGTCCATTAAAGAAACCATTGGTGGTGGCATACCTCTATGTTTCCAACCTCTTCCATTGGTTGTCTCGGCTTGCTGTTGCCACCAGAAATGTCCTTTCCTAGTCTGCTTGAATGGAGAGGTGAAATCCCACAAGTCTTCAACTTAGAAATTTCAGGGGTTGCCATTGACCCTTGTGAATGATCTGATCCGCTGCTTCCTTCATTCCTCGATAAAGCTGCCTTCAAATTAGCTATCTGCATAATTACAAATAAGTAAGTAGGCTTACATCTTTGATAAAACTGTTAATATGGATAGAGGGATTGTGGTAGAATCATTTACCTGATCTCTAAGCTTTTTCACTTCCCCACTTTCCTTGTTTACTTTAGCAGCACCGAGTTCAACTGTGGCCACACGCTCTGCAAACTTCAATGTACTGATTGATTCACCAATGGCTTCCATTTCTGGGCTTGTGTGAACAAACATCAATGTCTTAGCTTTTCCACCTGAAATACAAAAGCAAGCACTTGAAACCATGTCTTACATCATTATATAAATACCAAGTCAATCAATTGAAACATTTCACCATACCTAAAGAATCTTGAAGCAGTTGAGTTAGTTTACTGTTTCTATATGGAACATGACCATTCTTTTGTGCAAGAGCAGCTATGACATCTCCTAAAGCTGATAGTGATTTATTTATATATTGTGCCTCCTTTAATCTCTCTCCCGAGGCTTCCGATTTATCAACTCTTTCACTTCCTGCTAAATCAACCAAATGCATGCAACCACGGAGGGTAGCTCCACCAATCAAGTCCCTTCCTTGGACATGAACAGTCAAACAGCTGTACATAGATTTCCAATCAGGGTAAGAAAACTTCCTTTTTTTAAAAAAAAGACACCCAAAAATAAAAAATAAAAAAGAAGCTAACCTATGAGATCGGCTGCTTCGATCATTCAAGGCTGTTGCACCCACTGCACGATTCTGTTGTCCAATGCTCATTAATTCAAGAACATCAGATGTCGAATAAACAGGTATCAAATTTGCATCCGGTACATTAAGTCCATTCTGAGTAGTGTTACGAATGTCTAATGTGTTTGAGAGTTAAGGATACAACTAACAAGTAAAATGGTGAGTGAACTGATGGAAGCAAAACAATAAAGATACTAATATTGAATTTTGTATTTCAGAATTTTAAAGGATATCTCTTGTTGAGGCCTCCATCAACTACAAGAAGATCCCGAACTTGTTCATTATAAATCTCTATCATTTGAACAGAAATATCATATGAAAAACTGTCCCTTCTTTGTTCTGAGAGATAGAATAGGTCACTCAAGGCCCTGAAATTTACTCCTTGTGTTTCATCCGTAAGTTCCCTTGGTCCAGTCTGAAATCAGCTCAAAAGATATGTATTAGCAAAAGAGTAGATTTCACTATACATAGTAAGCAAAAGTAAAATATAACAACACTTCATTTTCTTTTACCATGGTGTGAGTTTTGCCAGATCCTGTTTGGCCATAAGCAAATATGCAAACATTATAACCATCCAAGACAGACCTAATCAGTGGTTGAGTATCAGCAAACACCTCGGCTACAATAAAAAATAGAAAATTTTTAATGTTAGTAGATGACATAGTTTCACAATCCAATGTGACAGCGGAATATAAGAAGCAACCTTGGCTTGAAGATGGGCCAAAAATTTTGTTAAAAGAAAACGTTCGCCTTCCTTCTTTTCCAAATTTCGAAGGGATAACAATTGTTATATTTCCACCATCAATGTAATCCACAGTGCTCAAACGATGCTGTCCAGGTAACAAGGGCCTCACACGACAATACACTCGAATATTTCCTACAAAAATAGAATTACAAATATTGTTCAGATGATAGTATTTTAGTTTACTACAATTACTTAAAAAGAAGAATTCAGAACTGTTATTTACCTTTGAGATCTTGAACTTGATTGTATAGCTTACGATTTTCTGCTAGAACTTTATGGTAATTGGTGGCAGCATGAGCTAATCCATTGAGATGCCTCCCTATTGTAGAAACAGAAAGTACAGGCTACTCATAAATTTCACTTGGGCCAAAATTATCTGGTGCTAGTAAAATGACAGGGTAACAGCAAGCAGACCAAGCTTATTAAAATCTTCAGAATACTTCGTTTGCAGAAAATTCATCCCTGCTTTAGTAATTTGCAGTGTTTGTCTCAGTTCCTGAGAAATACACTCTAATTAGTGCTGCTGTATTTGGAAATCTAAAGCAATTTATGTCGAGATTGGAAAGTTGAAAACCTGAATGTCTCTTTTTTGTTGATCAACTATCACTTGTTGTTTGGAAAGCTGGCTGATCGATTCTTTGTCCACCCCACTTTCAGAACTCACTCTTTTTATGTGTGTAGTCTCCTTTTCTTCAACATGTACCTGCATTTCAACAAATTAGAACGCCTATAAACTTAGTATGGTGCTGTTTATTGGCCAAATTCATATTAAAATGTTCACTGTGTGAAAGCAAAGTCAAATTCTGCAAATGATATTCATAAAACAGGAACCTTAGCTTTAGGAAGTATTTTTTTGGTGTCAGACGAGACAGAATCTTTGATCTTTTTTTGAGCTGCAGGCCAGATTGTGGCCATATTCATATATGTAATTGAATTGCTTATCCAATTGAACACATTTAATGAAACTCATATATATGAATTAAATGAAGAACTAGAAACTGTTATAGTGTGCCAAATTCATATTAAAATGTTCACTGTGTGAAAGCAGAGTCAAATACTGCAAATGGTATTCATAAAACAGGAACCTTAGTTTTAGGAAGTATTTTTTTGGTGTCAGACAAGACAGGATCTTTGATCTTTATTTTGAGCTACAGGCCGGATTGTGGTCATATTCATATATGTAATTAAATTGCTTATCCAATTGATTATGAACTAATTGAACTAGAAAATGTTATAGTGTGCAGGCCTATTCTTACTGATTTCATAGCAGCATCAGAACCATGGAAATAGTTCCTTTCAAAACATTGTTATCATGCTAGTGGTAGAACTAAAAGGAAACCAAAGCAACAAGAAAGTAGAGCAGGAAACCCTTACAAGTTCATTTTGATTAGCAAGCCTACTTTGAAACTCTTCCATGACTTTATTTAGCAGAGATTCAACCAGCTGCAAGCAAGTTGATTCTTCTTTTAGCAATGAACCTTCACAATCGTTTTTTTCAAAAAATAAAAGCCTAATACCCATGAAAGTCCTACCGCTGGAACTTCCTCTGGCTTCTTGTTACCTAGAACTGCCTGGAGAAGCGTTGCTAATGGCCGAGAACCATTCTGTCATATTAACAAAAAAGATATTTACTCCCACTGACACATACGAGATTTTCTTCCATCACCAGTCAAAAACAAAAAATGACTTACAGTGCTATTGAAGTGTTCTTCGGGCAGATGATCTACTGAAATATCCAAAGATTTGTCACCGGACTGTGTTCTATGCAAATAGCCCATGAAAGGTTCAGAGTTCTTTCGGGTAAAAAGCTTCCCAGTGTTGGCATGCCTTACTGCGCTGCCGTATCTCCAGGAGCCAGTTTCACCAGCTTGTTTCCACTGGCCATATGATTTCAAACCTAGAATGCAATTCACAATCCTCTGACAATTGCCACCCTGATCATCAACAAAAACATCACACCTCTGAGCAAACATTTCGCCAGTTCTAATATAAAAAATCCAGCTCGAGATCAAGTCGGAGAAACACAATCGAGCGAGCAATTTTCTTGCCAGTTCCAAAACTTCTCAAAGTCGGAAAGCCGACCTGCTTCAAATCAGAAGCTTCAAAAGTGGGAATTCGCATCTCCAGCAAGGCGTCAAGAAAGTTCCTCACGTTTTCAAAGTACTGAAAAGCAGAGATGGCAGCCCCGTCCGGGGGAAGAGCCGAATCAGGAACTTCCACTATCTGCACGACAAAATCAAACAGACAACCTCACACACCCAATTAACAGCAATTCAAATTGGAAAAGCAGCAATTTCATACAACAACAAAAACGTACCTTGGGTATCACCCCAGGTTGAATCTTGTTCAGAACATGACAAAGAATTATACCGTTTCTCAGTGCAAATATAAATTCTTCCTCCGACGGCTCCGCCGGCATATCTTTAGTACCCATTGCACCCAAAGTACTTCTTAACCAACCTGCAACCTCGTACCTCCTAGCAGCTGCAGCAAAACAAAGAACAGAAAAAAACAAACCCCAACTTTCACCTCTTCTCTTCCCCCACAAAACCAACCAGTCACCCCAACTGACACAACAACAAAATCAAAACCGACAAACCTAACCTGCTTCCTCTGCTTTCCTCGAAGCCAAATCTCTTTCGCTGAGCCGAGCGCCATGCTGCTGCAGAACATCCTCCACCACCGACCCCACCGAGAACGTCAAGAGCCTCTCCCGAGCCATCGGCGAAGCGACTTCCTTCCAAAGCAGCCAAAGAAGAGAGCAAACCAAAGATTCGAATCCGCCGGCTACCCCCCCAAAGCAGACCCTCTCCCAATCAGAAAACACCACCGAAACCAACCAAAGAAGCGTCGATTTCAGACCTTTGAGTGCACCCCAAGCTTCCCCCGCACTTCCCAGTCCAATGCCATCGGACAGAGCGGCCAAAGGTGGAGTCTTCGCTCGTCAGTAATGGGGGGCATCGGCCATGGTCGCTTTGCATTCGTCAACGGCGACGCTACAATGTGCGTCCTCCTCCCAACATGAAAGAAAAGGAAGGCGACGACGAGGCTCAGGCTCGGGTACGCCGAGCCTCCAGGTTCGGGCCCTAACGGTTTCTGTTTCGCGGCTCGGTATCGGCGATTTCTCCCGGAAACAAAGCGGCTCGGAACTAGTTCTCGGGGGCGAGGGTGTGAATGTACATTAATGACCCTAACTGTTTGAGGATCCCCTGCGTTTTTTGGGGGGCGAAGTCGGTAAGTTGGGGGCCTCAACGGTCACCAAATTC
>JAURVB010011890.1:0-17066 GCA_033002965.1 Piper betle | reverse complement strand
TCCTTGGACTATTATTGCCTACATTATTTTTTTACCATTAATCTTAAACTATATATTTAATTCAATTGGTGTCAAAATGAATTAGTGATGGTTTTTCCCTTTTAGGTTGTTGAGTTAAAATTATAAAAATCCACTGATGTATATTTCTTGGGTATACTGCATTGGTTGCATCACAAATTTCTATACATAAAGGTAATGGTGTTCTGTGTTTGCTGTGTAGATTTTGTCAGCCTTTGAGAGATTTGTACAATTGTAAAAGAAGACTTTTAGAAGGAAGGCATAACGGTAAAGCAATAATTGATCCAGCTTACGCTGAAGATAAGACCCATACATCAATTTACCTCTGGAATATTTCCAAGTCTCAAAGAGGCACTCATCTCATGCAGAGAATATTATCCCAGTTCATCAGGGAAATCATTGAGGGAATGGTTGGATATGTGCCTCTTCCAGCAATAATGGCTAAACTCCTTGCAGATAACGATAACCATGAATTTGGAGATTTCAAACTCACCATTCTGGAAATGCTGGGAATATACAGCTTTGAACGAAGGATTTTGGTGCGTTTCCTTGATAAAGATGGGCCTAAATTGACTTAATTCCATTCCATAAAAATCTTACTCTATATGTCTATGTTGCTGCTTGCACAGGATACTGCCAAGTCTTTGATAGAGGACGATACTTACTATGCCATGAGCTTACTCAAGAAAGGAGCATTCCATTCCTATGTGCCGCAGGACGTGACATGTTGTGTGTGTCATTCCTCCCTCATGACAGATTCTAGCACATCCAGTGTACGTGTTTTTAGTTGTGGCCATGCTACACATGTGCACTGTGAATTTGGAAATGGAGCATTAGGTGAAGACTTCAATGCAGGATGTCCTCTTTGTACACCCAAGAAAAATAAGTCAACAAATGAAAAGGTTTTGCAGAATGGGTTGATTGAGAGTCATGTATCACGAGATTGGTCAGCAAACACAAGAAGTGTGCTACATAATGTACATGAATTTGATATGGGTGAGAAGCCATATGGACTTCATCAAATGTCCCGGGTTAGTTGTCTTCATTTTGCTGTTGTATGTGATATTTCTGAATTCCACTCTATTCGTCTTAAAAAAATCATTTAAAAAAAAGATTGTGCTTCTGGCTTGTCACTTCTGCAGTTTGAGATTTTGAACAATCTTGGGAAAGCTGAAAGAACTTTGCAAATGGAGACAATACCACCGTTAAGGCTTGCACCACCAGCAATTTACCATGAAAAGGTAGAAAAGACAACTCATATGGCAACAGGAGAAAGCAGCAACGTAACTCTAAAACCTGAGCCACCCAGTCGAATGAAAACAGCTAGAGACTTGAGAACAAAAGCATCGTCATTTCGCTTCCTGAAGAAAGAACGCATTTTTAGTGAGTGAATTTAAAGAAAAAATATACTGTAAATAAGAGATCATGTTTAGTTTCGAGCAAGCCATGTGTGCTTTGACCAAACATCTCTGCAGTTTAGATTACTCTTCTTTTCCTGGTTTTATAGGCTTTGTTGTTCATTCAAACAATTATGCTTCTGGTACATGCTGTATGCTTGTTATCCAAACCTGATGTACTGACCTGTGTTCATGCAACCTTTGCAGATGGTGAACACAGAAGAAGATGACGGTTGTGTACAGACAATTATCTGGGCAAATCGTCACATGTTATGACAAATTCCAGCTGTTTGTGTATATGTTCTGGTTCATTCATCCTTTTGGACAAAAAAATAGGCATCTTTCACTGAAAAGGAGATGAAAGAACTTATCCGCAAAATTCAGCCGCCAAGTACATTGGTATGGCCACAATGGGTGCTTTTCTTACACCACCTTGCCGACTTGGTGGCCAACAGAGATTCTAAAATGACCACTTTTTCACGGTGAGCCTTGTTGTTGAAGGGCTCATTTGACAAGGGTTTGGCTATTTTCTACTGGACGTGTATCCATGACGGAGAGCCATCAGTCAATTGAGATGTACAGTCCAATGCATATCACACTATTCCGCTTTGAAATTAGTAATTACAGGGTGATTTTTTACATGTACAGATCGATCAATGAACGTTATTATATGTGAATCGTTACAGTTGTACAGAAATGAAAAGAAAAGCCTCAAACATTTGAGAAGCAAGTGATGAATCAAGGAATTATATCTATGAATCATGGTAGTGATGGCCTCTAGAGTTTCTACAGCCTCAGTTTTCGATGTCTTCCTAGAAAACCATTGATCTAACAGTTAAGAGGACGACATTTTTTATGGAATACAAAGCAAATACAGCACTTCTTCAGTTTGAACATGATGGAACAAAAACCGGTTTTTCATCAGCTTGCTTCAATTGCTGAAGACAACTTGGAATAAAAACTGGATTAAATGCAACTAAGGCTAGCCTCTTTGTTCCCTCGTGATCAACTTCTTTCTACTTTATGAATCGCCCTAGAAGTTGGTCAAAAGAACATTACAGAAAACAAGGAGTGATTGGTGGGCTTTTTGAAAAGTTCACTCCATGTAATGTTTCAAAGCAGCGCTACAGGATAAGTGCCTGTGCCTTGATTCTAAAAACCTGCGTGACATGGTGTCCCATAACTTTTAGCTCGTATGTGTAATAAACACATGCAACTTTTCCATTTGAAAGGAGTTAGTCTTTTGAGCATTTTACCAACTCTGATGCTGGTAGAAGTTAAGTTAGGCCTTTGCACAAATCGAAGCATGGATTTAGTAGACCAAGGACTTTTGGTTCTGAATGTAAGGCCTTGCACTCTTGGCGAGCCGAAAGTCAGTGCAATGTTGGGCAATTTGGGCAGCAAAATTCAAACGACGAAGACAAACAGCAAGCAATGCATGTTTTTTAATGCCAGTTTGAACGCTTTTCTTAGGCATGGCTAGCCAACACCCAGAATACGTTTTGCAGCTCAATGCCCATATGTTAAGGTGAAAAGGTGCACTGTTTTTCTGGCCTGAAAAGAATGGGAGAAAAAGAAAATGACAACAAAAAGTAAAGAAACCCATGTAAAGTTTTTGGACCCCGAGTCCACAGTCTATAATTCATAATGTTGTAGCTCACCTTTTTCTCCCACGCAGTCATGCCATTCCTTCCCTACCACAATCCTTCACACTTCCAAGTTTTGATCCATCTCCTTCCCCCAGCTCATATGTAAGTGTGGCATTTTTGGAGCCTGTATTTCTGTTCTGATTTCCTATGACAAGACATGAATTTTGAAGGCTCGCTTCAAGTGGGTCTCTGGAGGATGGTCGTCGTTGGCTTCTTGTTCTTCTTTCTAGCTTCTGCAGAGAAAGAGGTAGATGTAATGGATGGTTTCCATGGCCCCAAGCGGGAGCTGCTGCTGCTGATCAGAGGAAGGAGATTACTAATGCAGGGCAAAGCGGGGATCAACCACCCTGTGGTCGACGTCTTCGTGTCTAGCAAAAGAGAAGTACCGGGCACATTTGATCCACTTCACAACCGCTGATAACTACTACAATTTGTTTATGCTTCGCTTTCTGCTGAAAGAGTACTTGTTTACTGTTTTTTTGCAAAGCATATATAGAACTAGAAGGGACAAGGGAAACAGGTTTGTCGTATGGCAACTTCTTTATGGCAAAGATGCTCGAACATGAACAAGCTGCTGTCTTCTCTTCTACATTGGATATGGCGTTTGTTGAATACTTGTGTGATTTTTCATTCTCTTTATACTAAAGCCTGTATGTACATTATTGAAGTGCTTTTGTTCATGATCTTGGGTATTGTACATACACCAAAGTATAAGATAGAGAACGTATAACAATGACCATCTGCTTCCCCAACTGTACCAATTACTTGGGTTGTTTTCAATTCTAAGATATTGTCAAGTTCACGGAAGCTGGCCTGTTTAATCGGTCGTTAAAAATGATGCAGTGATAGCCGATAACTGTTCTGCTTCTCTTCCATCGTGCTGTGCCCAATGAAGCATGCATTATTCGAGGGCGTTCGTACACAGGCATGGACTGTGACCCGTGGCGAGTTTGCATGGGGAGATTCGATACTGTCCACTTTTCAGGCGCAGGTCTTATCACAGGCTCTTCTGCCTCCGCTAAACTTAGGCCTCCACTTTCCGCAGTTCACTACCAGTGTTTGTATAAATTGCGATGGAAGCTGATTGAGCGTGACAGCATGACGAATGATCTCTTTTTAATCTTTTTATTACTTTAAAATGCTATCCTTTTGCATGCGTTTGGTGAGAACATAAAACGGTTGGAATTAATCGTCGATTAATTATGCATGCAGATTTTATTTTGATTGAATCCTACGTAAAAAATGTTCGCACTTATCCGTATTAATATTTTAAAAAAATTAGTACGTTTACAAATGAAATTATTTATGTATTAGCCAAACTAAATGTTTTCCTTTACCACGACTATACCCTCCAAGAGAGTCGTTCGCCATGCCATCATGTCGTCCTTAATCATCTTGAATCAAATGGATCACAGCCAATTTAACAAATAATAAATTTGATGAATAATAATAAGCACAAATGAATGAAAAATGAGTGATGTTTTTGAAGCGACGACAAGGGAAAAAAATAGCGAATAGATTTTTGAAAAATGACAGCATACTGACACAGTCACTTCCACAAATAACAAGCTTGTCCTTCATATTTCACAATATATATAATAAACTTAGTAAATAGATTTTTCATGCTTTGAACTTCGATGCGCTTAAATGAAATAATTAAAAAATGACCCGCAACATTTACGTGACTTTATTACAATTTTTATTATTATAAAAATGGTTGAAATGATACGAGAGAATCGGTCAAAATATAAATTTATGCAAAATTTTCCCTGTTAAACATACTATTAAGGCTCCGCTTGGTCAACGTAAAAGAAATATAAATAATATAAAAATTTTAAGTAATTAACTTATTAGAATTAAAATATATACAATATATTTTTGAAAAAATAATATATTTATAATATATTTTATATTAAAATTAACATAATTACTTTACGTGATTTACCTATTTGCTGTTTAGTGAATAAATGATAAATTTTTTCTTCTTTCATATCTCAATAAATAAAAAATGGGGGAGGAGATTTTGTATGGTTTATCGGAGAGCATGTGAGATAAAATAATCATGATTATTTTGTCGGTCTCATAATTATACTTAATTTATATTTAAAATAAAAACTTAATAATATTTTTTATAAAAGTATATTAAATGTAGCTACTTTTTTAAATAAGGTTGATTATTTCAAACTTTTTGTCAATTACGTTATTTTCTTTGTGTTAATAAAAAAGATCCTTAAAAAATAGGCTATGATTTTAAAATGTTTATTTATTTATTTCTTTTTAAAAAGTGTTATTATTATTATTATTTTTTTGGTTCGTTCGTTTAGGAAAACGAGTCGAATCGGACTCAGCACGAAAGGGCACATTCGTCACTCTATCCCAATTTCCCTCCATCGTGCGAGTTTGCCGGAGAGGCGATGGGCCGCCGGCGCTCCGCCGCCCCCACCAAGCGTAGCCACGACGGCGGCTCCGCCGCCCCGTCGAAGAAGACAGCGGCCGGCCAGAAGACCCTGGGCGTGGCGTGGGGCGCAAGCTCCAAGTCCGCCTCCTCTGCTCGCTACTCTTCCCCCTTCTCCGACTTCTCCAGGTTTCTCCTCCTCCTCCGCCTAATTTTGGCACAGATTTCGATATCTTCTTAGCCGCGATCTTGTTGACACCCTTGTTCTCGATCGGGTTGCAGTTACATGGAAATTAAGAATCGGAAACTCCGGGATCAGTTCGACGCCGACTCTTCCACTTCGGCGCCGCCCGCTTCGTCTTCATCATTTCTTTTCCGGGGCATCTCCATCTTTGTCGATGGGTTCACCCTCCCCTCAAACCAGGTTTCGTTACTTTGTTTGTCTTAGTTTATTCGGGCCAAAGCCATGCTTATGCAATTTGTGGGTTAATGTGTGTTGGATGGATGAATCATTTTTCAGGAGCTCAAGAGCTACATGTTGAATTACGGGGGAAGATTTGAGAACTACTTTTCGAGGCATCGGGTCACCCATATTATATGCAGTAATCTTCCCGACAGTAAACTTAAGAATTTGAGGTCACATGACAATCCTCAATTCCCCTGTTTTTACAATATTATTGAATGGTAGTAGCGTCAAAGTGTTCTTTCCTTTCATTAGCCAGATTGAGCTTTTAGGAAAAGTGGCTAATCATTTCTTTTTCGTGTATAATATTGTACCGTGACGTGTACAAAATATTAGTAATTAATGAGAAAAATATGCTTGTACAAACTAATGAAGCAAATTAATGTAACATGAGTAGTACAGCAATTATTGGGAGAGTCAGAGGCGTTGCTATGAGTGCTACTGATGGTCTAACCTTTTTGGGACTGTATGTATATTGCCACAGCTTGACTATAATTATTAAGACAAACAAAATTAATTGTGTGCTTTCTTAATGTGGTCTTATATAGGTCATTTAGTGGGGGGCTTCCCGTTGTTGAACCCGCTTGGATTCTTGACTGTGTTGCTGCTAATAGAATTTTGAGTTGTAAGTTGTTTCCTTTGAGTTTCATATACCTTTTTAATACATGTTTTCGTTTACGAATGCCTTTCAACAGTTTATCAGTTAGCAAGTATAACGGTGAATGGTGTGAACACATTTGTGTCTGTCGCCAGGGCATCCTTACCAACTAAACCAAATCGCGAGTAAAACTAGTAACCAGCGGAAGTTATCAGATCTATATGCACTGAAAAGTGGGTCAAAGTCTCAAGACACTAGTGAAGATGGTGAAAGTTCTACTTCTGATGGGTCTGAGAAGACTTCAGATTTTCCAACGAGGGAGAAGCCTAAGGAAAATGGAACTACTGTTTATAACAGTGAAGAGTGTATCTTGAATGAGTGTATGGACAATGATGAAGAGAAAATGGCAGTAATGCTTTCTAATCAGCATGAGAAGGAAGAGCAGGCTAGTGCAAGTGCAAGTGCAAGTATGTTGAATGCTGAGAAAATCTCTATTTCAAATAGCCCTTCCTCTCTGGACAATATGCTCAATGGAGAAGAGGGGGAAGTGAAAGCTTTTAGCCCTTCTAGTAACCCTTATTCTATTTCAAGAGACCATAACTTTGTTGAAAACTACTTCAAGGTATGTGTGGCAGTATTTTATTATGGATGCATTGCTAGGTTTACTTTTTATATCCAGGGAATGTGGCTTTATCGAGATTAATTAATTGATGACTGGCTTCTTTGATTGGTTAAGTGATGCCTGGCTTCTTGCAGAAATCAAGGTTGCATTTTATAGGAACATGGAGAAATCGCTACTGGAAGCGTTTTCCTGCAAAAGTTGAAAGTAAATGCTCTTACAGGACTGATTCAGGTCCCCGGAGTACTTACATAATGCACATAGACATGGTAATCATTGGAAATTCTTATTGCTTTTCATTTCCTTAATGCTTTTTTTTGCTTCTATAGAGAAGATCAAAGGTGATATCAGATATGTCATCCTTATTTTTTTTGGTAGGATTCCTTTTTTGTGTCTGTAGTAACTCGAAATCGCCCAGAGTTACTTAATGCACCTGTTGCTGTGTGTCACTCAGATAATCCTAATGGAACAGCAGAAATTTCATCAGCAAATTATCCTGCTAGGGGTTTTGGTAAGCTTTTTGCACAAAATTAGTTTTGAACAATCATTATGCTTATTTTTCCTTTCCTTTTCCTTTTTGCTGGATAAATACTTGTCACTATATTTTTTGTAGGTTTAAGGGCTGGAATGTTCGTTAAAGATGCTAAAAGTCTTTGTTCTAATCTTGTCATTGTTCCTTATAACTTTGAAGCATATGAAGATGTGAAAAAATATTGCGAAGAATTGTTGCTATGTGCCTTGCAAATTTCTTATAATTTTCAGTTTTGTTATGAAGTGCATGTTGCTGATCAATTTTATGAAATACTGCATATGTACTGCAACAAAGTGCAGGTTTGTTATTTGTTATTATTATTTTGTGTGCTTCATATCAATCTTTATTAATTTTTTAATTTTTACAACTTCCGCTTACAAATTTTTGTTTTTGATACAATTGTGTGTTTCGAAAGTGGTATAGCTGTTTAACCATTAGATCACTTTGTTGTTGTTATACGAGTGAGTGTTGCCAATGCTCTGGTAACACTACTTAGATGCTAAGAGCTCCTTAAAGTTAATTGTTTGTCAACACAGGCCATAAGCTGTGATGAAGCATTTTTAGATTTATCAAGGATAGATGGAGATGATCCCCAATATACTGCTTCAAAAATAAGAGAAGAGATCTTTAGGACTACAAGATGTACAGCTAGTGCTGGTATAGGTAGCAATATGTTGATTGCCCGACTAGCCACAAAGAAGGCCAAGCCAAATGGTCTGTGTTACATCCCGGCTCATGAGGTCTGGTAAATTTTTTTTTCATAAAAAGTCTGGTTGAAATGCAAATTTACTATTTAAGGTCCTAGGAAATAATTTCCTTTCATCTATTCTATTTTTCTTCATGTGATTCTGTTGTGTAGAAAATATGTCAAATTAGCAGTTACAGTCTCCAAGGAGAGTTCCTAGGATTCCTAGGTTTCTTCACTATTGTTCATCATGGTTATCTGAAGGCCCCTAGTCATTTAGGTTTATCTCACTTTGCGAATGGGTTTATTATTTGGTCAAGTGATGTGCTCTAACTCTCATTTACGTCAAATCATCTAAAGGAAGCAGCAATGTTAACTTTTAATACTTGGTATTTCTTTTTCTTTTTTGTTTATTCCATCATCTGTTTTATTCTGCTTAACAAAACTGTCTATTTAGGTAATAAATAGTCATCAAGTGGGAATTAGTTTATTTTGATCATCTTCTTATCTTATCTGGTCTATATAGCTGATTTTCCTTAAGTAATAGATCATTGTTTATTATGGTCCTTGGTCTTTCTGATTCAGTCAACTTGTTTTAGGTGGATGACTATATGAATAATCTCCCAATCAAATCTCTTCCTGGCATTGGTCATTCATTGTCATCAAAATTGTTTTCTCGAAATATTGAAACATGTGCTCAGCTGCGTGCCATTTCTAAGGTGACTATGGGATCTAATTTTAGTTGTCTAATGTGATGACAGACGCCTTAACTCAGTTATAACTCAGAACTTGAGAATTTCCAGCCTTCAATATAGTATTACATGCATATGTATCTTATCACAACTATACACAGACACACACACACACACTTTATTGTTTGTTGAGAAAAATAGTATTAAATTGATACAGAAGGATAATAATTATTGACTTTTCCAGGAAATTCTTCAAAAGGATTTTGGTTCAAAAACTGGTGAAATGCTGTGGAATTATACTAGGGGAATAGACAACCGTGAAGTTGGTAGTCACCAGGTTTTGTGCCCTATCTTTTTTGTTCATTCGTCAGATTTGGATAACACAGGAAGGTTCATGTTTGCTTCTCATGGCAGTAGTTCTTTGCCGATAATCTCATGTCTCCTAATAAGTTTATTAGTACTAGAGAAACAGTAATCAGACAAAGACAAGAAATGAATTTTCATTTGCACATTTTTCTACATTTACATCGCTGATATTTGTTGTTTCATTGAACTTTCCACCCAGGAAGTCAAGTCTATAGGCGCAGAAGTGAATTGGGGTGTGAGGTTTAATGCAACAAAAGAAGTAAGTGCATTTAATTCTTCTTATATTTCTGTTCTGTATTATATGAATCATACCATCTTCATGACTTCTTGCCTTTGTCATCTTTAAAAAGTATTTCGCAGGCTCAGATTTTCTTGTTCACTTGAACAAGAGTGTCCTTGCTAGTTCTCAATGATTGGTCGTACTATAAACTCAAGAACCGAAAAAAATATACTGAATTTTTCCCATATTGCTTGAGTAAATTAAAATTATAATTATTGTTGAGAACAAAGGAGACTAAATCTTGTTCACTTGAGCAAGGAAGTTTCCTTGCGCTTGCAGAGTTCTGCAATGATTGGTCGTACTATAACACTCAAGGTGAACCGTAAAAAATATACTGAATTTTTTCCCCATATTGTGCTTAAGTAAATTGAAAAATTATAATTATTGTTGGGAACTAAAGGGAGACTAAATCTTTTCACTCTTTAAAATTATCTTGTGATTGAAGGTACTAGCTCTATTAGGGTTGCATGCTCTCTGTTACCCTTGTTTTTGGTCTGAGGACGTTAAGTTTGTTCTATATTTTGTTCTCCATGACACACTCGTCTTCTTCTTTCTATCCTTTATCCCGGTTCTTCCTCTTCCTTGGTATTCTGCATGTTTTCCTTTATAGGATTGTTATTAGATTGTGAGAATTGCCATGTGGAGAGTAATTATGGCCATATTTTTAGTGCTGAGTTTCTGAAAATTGTGGGAATTTTTTCTGATACAAGCGATGACATTATATTTTCAGTGGCTTTATTCGGCATGATCTACGAAATTTTTTTATTTTTGATAGTTGAATCTCATAGATCCCTTTTGTAAACCTCCTAAAAAAATTAAAATGTTGGGACCATTTCTTTTGGGATTGTAGGCTGGACAGCCAAACGTCTTTTGTAGGCCCCTATTTTTGTCTTAGTTGTTTATTGTATTGCATGAGTTTTTAGCTGGCCTATACTTTTTTTACTTCCTTTCTTTTTGTGTAGTATTGCATCTATTGGAACACGCTAATTATGTTAGTTTAAGTGTGTCATCTGATCTAACTGTTCTCTCTTGGTTGTTTTGTGTGTTTTCTTGCTTGTGCAGGTGAAGAGAAGGAGGAAAGGTGCTGAAGAGCCTATAAAGTACATGGGTTGCGGAGATTGTGACAATTTGAGTCACTCCATAACGGTTTGAAAAAAAAAGTGTATCTGGTTCATTACATTTACGATGTCATCTTTAGGTAGTTTATTTTGTATGCATCAGATTCCAACTGCTACAGATGATGCAGATGTGCTGCAGAAAGTAACCAAACAGCTTTTTGCCTCTTTCCATGTTGGTGCGTATAGTCCTCTGTTATAATTTTGTAAGTACTTAGTACTTACAGAAGTTTAAGTTTGTTTCTCTGAGTCACTGTCAGTAGTTGCTTCTAATTCTTCAAATTGTCATTCTGTTTCTTCTAATTCTGCCAATGCTAGTGCATTGTCAGTCCCAAGCCTGCGTAAAGGAGGGTTGGTGTTAGAAAGGGCACCTGGCCCTTAAAACTGTCATTTATAATCACATGGATCCTCATTTTGGATCCATGTCCCCGACACTTTGGTATCAGGTGGAAGAAGCAAACAGTCAATCTGTTGCTGCTGGTTTATGTCACTTAATTGTTAGATTTCACCTTCATTCTGTGCAGATAACAAGGAAGTTCGTGGTGTTGGGTTGCAAGTTTCAAGACTGGAAAGTGCAGATTGTCGAAATCAAGGTTCTGGGCTTAAGCATTTGGGTCAGTTCATTTATATTTATAGTGATGGACATCATGATTCTTATGGTTTCTTTGAAATTTTTCAAAATGGTATTTAGTTTCCTGCGCATTCTGTTGCATTCATATTTTGTTTTATCAAATGTTCTATAATGTTTTAGAGATGTCGGCAAAGATAACTGTTGTGTTATGTTAATTGGTTGTTTCATATGCATACATGCTTCTTTGGTCGGCCATACTTTTTTTAAGTCTTTTTCTCGTATGATATGACTTTTATATTTTACATAACTTATATTGGATGTATGTAGGACGCCAGAAAAATTCAATGCGATCATGGCTTGCTTCTGGCTCGAAGAATGTAGGAATGTTAAGAGGGAACCCTGGCCATGGTAATGCTGATTCTAGTAAATTTTCAAATATTCCCTTTCTTATTAGCAAATTGCTTCATGAAACTTTTTGGTAGTCTTGATGGTGTTCTTGTTTCTTTACATAGAATAATGAGAAAAGGCCAATCCTATTAAAAAATAACTTTTGGAAATTGGCATAACCTAAAAATGGGTTTATATTGCCTGTGATATAATGAATGTTATGCTCATTAATGGGAGCTAGTTGAATGTGATGCAGGTGCACGTAGCATATTAGCAATATTCTAGTGTTGGTGAGCCATTTTATGCAATTTTTACATGTTAAAAATTTATTAAATTTTGGATTAAATTTTAGTGTTAATGTATCCTTTTTTACTACATGAGATCTCTCTTCTAAAAAATTCTAATAAGTTGGAGATGGCGGTGATGAGAATGCTAAATGAATGTTGGCTGAGAGTTAAGACTATGAGAAATATACTGCCCCTATATATGCAAAAGACGTCACCCATTTGTCCTCATGTTATTAGTGGTTTAGATAGTGTGGAAAGTCCCAAAGAATTTGATAGGAACATGTTAGAAAAGACGTAGAACTTTGATTTGCTATGGTTGGAGGAAGTGGAGGGAAAGAATTTGAATTTTGAATACCCATCCCAGTCATATGGGATAAGGAGATGATATGGTCTTGTCAACCATAATGATCAGCCTATTTTGTTATGAGTGGACTGTTGGGGCTATTATGCTTAGTTACCCCCTTTCTTTATTTTAGGTTTGTTATCATTTACTACTTACCGAATATTACTTGCCATTCTATCATTAACTGAGGTTATGTCAGTGTGTGGCATTATTCTTCAGCATTGCAAAAATCTACATTGACCTGTTCTCATGGGTGTCATCAGCTGGTCAAAATTCTTCTGGGACTGGGCAGACAAGTAGTGTATCCTTGTCAAATAAGATTTCCTGGCCTGCCATACGTGAAGTGGATATGAACGTCATAGATTCTCTTCCTCCAGAAATTGTTTCAGAAATCAATTCAGTGTATGGTGGAGAGCTCACTCGTTTAATGAACAAAACAGAGGACAATGACGTAAGGTTGAATGACTCATCCTCAAAGAAGCAAAAACGTCAAGGTAACCTTTGCATTTTCTTTTTCCGTAAAAAAGGTGAACTAAAAGACTATCAATTTTTCTCTCGTTTTCCTTTTATTAGCATGGAAACACCCATATATTTACTAAGCAGTAGTAGTAATGTTTATGTTTGAATACATGCACATCACTTTAAGTCGCCTTGATATACTTGCATAATCATTTGTCATTGAAAGAAAAAGGAAAAACAACCTATTTGTTCTCCAGCCTTTGCCAATGGTGCTAGAACTAATGTGGAGGTCAGTTAGTTTAGTTATTTTATTACTTGTCCATCACTTATTAGTCATCCACCTGCTCTAGAACAATTGTTGTCGAAGATTACTTGCTTATCACTTCTCAAAGTAAAATATAAGTGTAAATAGGTTTAATACTTAACCATGGAACGCAATTGTGTTATTAGGCAGTATGAACTCAGCTTTCTAATTTTCATGCATGAACCTTATGATTCAGTTGCCTCGACATTGAAAGATATGGAGTATATGTGTCATGGTTATCATCCTTGATGAAGCTAACATGAACGTCTTTTTTCCCTTTCCATGAGAACTCTACAGTGTCACTAGAAAAAAATGAGGCTGTGATTTTTGATTGGTAGAATACAGTTATGTTAGTGTGCACATCATTGCTTAAAGCCTTGTACGTCTGTGTACATCATTGCTTAAAGCCTTACATGTCCAAACTTTTTCTGTGAAGAGTGAAATATCTGTTTCTTTTCATATTTGTGAGTCAAATTGAACCATTCTTTAAATACTGCAAAGTGGTCTACTTGATTTTAACTGATGTGAAGCATCATTTTACATGGCAGACTATGAGTTTTTGTCATCTGTCTTATCTGATGTTTGTATATTATCTCTTAGGCTGGAGAAAGCTCACATGCTGTTAGTGAAGAAAAAATAGGTTATCAATCAACAACTGATGTAAATGTGATCTGCGGTGCAAGCAAATGTGATTTACTGCCTTCATCTCTAAGTCAAGTGGACTACTCAGTCCTGCAAGAGTTACCTTCAGATATTAGGGCTAATTTACTTGAGTCACTTCCTCCTCACAGGCTTTCAAAGTGTCCTGAGAAGGGTGGAGGTTTAAACAGTTGCAGGGATTCAGCAATATACGAGAATCCTATATCAACAGGAAACCTTTGGACAGAGCAACCTCCAAGATGGGTTAAGAAGTTTGAAAATAGCACCTGCTTGATACTGAATGTACTTGCTGAAGTCTATTTGCTTGGCCACGATGATCTCCTGTCTACAGCTTTGCAAAAGATGAATTCACATGTTTCCTGCACTGTTGATTTTGCATCTGATGAATACCAAGAGGCTGCCATCTATTTTTGTGAGCTTCTTAAAGATTATATTCATCTAAAGATTGATTCAGACATTGAGGAAATCTATCTTTGTTTTCGGGTTCTGAATAGGTAATTTTTTGTTCTTTGATTGTATGTGCTGATATTCGTAAACTGTTGTGTTGCCCTGTTGGTAGCATATGAAAATTTCTTTTATTAACTTAAATTTCCTGTATGCCGATATTTTCCCTTTATGACAGATGCCTAATTTAGATATTTACCAGGTCTGCGAGAAAGACTAACTTCTTACAGCGCGTATATGACATGATTGTCCCTTCACTTCGGGTTTGTAAATTAATTTATATCACGTTATAAGAGAGGTTCTTGGATTTCTTCATGTATCACCAGAAATGGACATAAGGTCATACATAAAGCAAACTTTTGTAGTTGTTCCTTATGCGTTGAGAGCAGATATTTCCCTGTTGTCATGTTTTTAGTTGTCATTGATGATATGGTTTATTTAGTCAATAGTGCTTGGTGTTTCAATTTGCTCTGATCGTCATTTAAAACGTATATACATCCCTGCTTTTGTCGTATGAAAACTATCTGTCAGATGCCAGTTTATGGTTTTTTCCCCGAATACCTTTATGCCTTACATGTGCTTACTCTTAACTTCTGAGTCGTCTTATGAACTGTTCTGAGATGTCTTGTCAACAGTTTTATTCAAGAAACACGTGTCTGATAATACTTGATTTGATGTTTTCATGGATGTTATTCATTATAGGCTTCTGTTAATGAGCATTATGGAGGTACTCTATATCTTTGACTCTCTGGGAATGCACGGTTCAACTTCTTCATCAAGTTCATACATTACTCGACAGAATGAGCAGGAAAAACAGAATGTACCTTACTTGACAGTCCGGCCTTCACACTTTGCTACAAGATCTAGATCCATTAGCAAATATGCGTCGCATGGTTGAAGTAATTAACTGTACAGATGCTTGCACGGCAAAGTTGAACCACGCATCAAGTCTTTTCTTACGTGAGTTGACAGCTTATCACCGTTGTAAGCAGTCAGTAACAAAATATACCTCAGAGTAAGCTTATCTTTTAGATTCTGCTATCTTAGAGAAACAAATTGTTCTGTAAACATGTGTAAAGAGAAGTGATGTATAAATTTGTCTGTGTGATCCTGCGTTCTTCTAAATGCGATTTCCATTCCAAATCAGTGTAACCGGATATATGGATATTGGGTTCAATTATTGTTATTGGCTGTGATTTTTAATTCACTGACCCCGTTGGTTTGTAAAAGAAATATGTATTATATATTCTCTCACGTTACTATGCTGTAAATTTGTTACTCAATTTTGACAATCGGATGAACTTTATGTTTGCGATCCCGTTTCCTGAAAATCAAGGCAAGTGGGATGAATTTGCGTATTCTTTTTAGTTGATATTTCATCAAGAATGTAGTATGATCCATATGGGTCCTGCTACACCTTGATTTCTATATGATTAACATTCTTCATTTTATGTATTTTCATGGATTTGATTTTGTTTTGTGGATCACTTGGTAAAATTCATTCTTCTTTTCATACAGCGTGAAACACGTTTTGTTCAATTTTAAGCACGAAATATACAATAGTTAAGTTTGCTCTAGTACCCAGCTTGAATACCTCTGACCTTGAAGGTTTGAAGCGATGAGCTTGTGAACTAGTTTCTTTTTGCGGGAGACCATTTAGAGTCATGTTTCATCATCCTAGCATTGCCAGCTCACAGCAAGCAAAGTCAGCTTGCAGCCAAGGGGTAAGAGATACTTTTCTGAGAGCAGCTAGTGATATTAGTATAGTGGTTGAATGTTAGTTTGGTTTCACTTTGCAGTCTTAGGCATGCTTTTCTGTATGATTTGTGTTATATTGTAGTTTACTCAACAGCCTGGACCATGCCCAGACTTAGCAAGTTGGTGGGCACGCCTTCATTCTCATCGTACACACTTGGTATCTTTGAGATCACCCGGCATTTTCTCATCATGTTTGATGTCATGTTTTGCATATGTTTAATTCTCTTCTTGGTTTTTTTTTCGACATTCATTTTTTATGGGTTCAATCGTAAGAATCTGCTAAAGGTCTAATAATTGGTTGCAGTATTTCAAACATGGCGATGGAGCAAGGGAGCGCCTCAACTACGGTCTACTGTACACACCCTGCTCAACTTGCTTCTCTGTTTACTTCGTATTATAAACTAGTATAATGCACACATGCTAAGCCATGCATGTTTTCAAGTCAATGTAGAATGTGTTGATTTATCCTGGATATATGACCGAATCGACGGAATAAATCTACCGTCAACGTTGAAATGCTGCAAAATAAGAAAAGAAAGAGCGCTCTTGCCATCCGCAGGCTGCTTATATATGGGGAAGCCCTTGAGCAAACACTGCATGCAAAAGACAAAGTACAGAGAGAGATGAGAATGGAGAAGAGAAGAGCTATTTCTGCGATGCTACTTATTGTAACAATGTTAGTTGCATCTACTTGGCTTCCTTTTGTAGAGGGGAGGAGGGGTTCTATCCCGTCGGAGGTGGAGGGGAAGGAACCGACGTTTGCAAAGGTGGATGGAAACATGTTAGAGGGCTTAACTTTCAAGTTGGCTGCCGGCCCCAGCAAGAAAAGGGCAGGCCACTAGATTTTTACAAGTTTTCCTTCTTCTTCACTTTTTCCCCCGATTTTTGGGTGGTGTTGTTTATCGCTTAATGTAACAGAAATTGGAGTTGGAGAGTAACTTTTTTTTGGTATGTCATTGAAGGAGGCTATAGTTCTTCTTTCTTCTCCTTACTTACCTAGTCTCACCGAAGTCCAAAGTATATCCAATCGAATTTAACCGAATA
>JAURVB010011889.1:0-17705 GCA_033002965.1 Piper betle | reverse complement strand
ATAAATCATAAAAATAAATCATGTTCTAATAGAATGTGACAATACGTAAAAGTCTGACCGTTTCCCATAGCCACATTTATAACACAAGAGAATAAAAGGAAGTCCAATTTATTATCAATTCACCAAACCTTGGTTGGTAAAAGATCTACCAACCACACTTTTAATCCTCAGTCCAAAGTTGTTCACCTGCGGAGGCAATTCCGCGTTAGTGATAAAACCACTAAGCCACATAATTAAATGGAACAAGTCAATATAATCCCTATTATCATCTCTCGAGACTTTTAGTTGTTATGAGCCTATGCCGAGCTCTTAATATGTTGAGGGGTGGTCACCCCATCCAACTCCAATCCCATGCATGCGTACACACGCTACGTGGCCCACGGCCTGTAGTTACTGATATTTACCATTGACTCACCCTCTCGGTATCACGAGTGCATAATGAGCCGTCTTGCGCCATTGCGCCCTATCACCCCTTTCGGCATGGGGGCAGGTATTCAATCTTTAGGGGGTACTACCCAGCGTCGAATTGAGTCGATCCCGGTTACGCTCAGCGCATGGTGGTCGGTTATGAACTCAAGTCGACCAAGACTCCTACATAGTAATTTTCAAAGGTGTGGCCTTGTGTCGAACTGAGTCAATTCCTTGACCCCGGTTGCACCCGATGCATGGTGGTCGAATCTTGGCTCAGGCCAACCAGGGCTGCCAAAAAGGGAAAATACAATATTTCAAATAATTATACGGACCTGGATAGTTCGTAAGTGAACCTAAAACCCTGACCAACGATCCTAATCTGAACGAGAACATAAAATTATACATAAGTATAATTTTATTCGAGTAGAAATGCATGCAACTAAATGACTAATATCTATCCTTATTAAAATTGGACAACATAAAACATGCAACATTCAACAATCTTAAATATTAAATTATTCATGTGACATAATCATTTAAGTCCTACTTTGCATTTTAAATTAATTATCTAAATCATAATTCACATTTCACTAACGATAAAATAATTATTAACTATTTAATTACTATTATTAGTATATTTTCCTTTGAGATGATAATTACTTAACCGCGATCTTGACGATTTAATTTACGGTTTTAATCTTTAATCATTATCATTATTAATAGCAATTTAATTAATTAAGTCGTTCAATTAAATTATTTAAAATGATTTGTATTATCCTAATTCAAAGATATTACTAATACAATTATTTTAAATTATTCAACTCAATAAAGGTTCGAACTTTATTTATTTTCATTATGCCATTTAAGTTTAACGCTAGTGATTTTTACACGATTATAGTTTAATAACCTATTTTCCATCTTACTAACTTGTTATTAAAATAATCACTTTATCTACCTAGTATTAAATTTATTTTGGTAAAGGTGAAAATTTTATTTTATTAATCACTTATAACCATCCGATTTAATTTAATAGATTATAATACACCGATTAATTTCCAACAATTTATCATTACCGTAATTTTTAGTTACTCATAGTGATTTTGTACAATAATTAATTAGTTTAGCAACTTTAACTCATAACCCATTAAAATAATTATTTTTAAAGATTTATTACGAGTTAGTATTATTTTCAACTCGAGTCGGTGTCGAGTCAACTCATATTTACAAGTTTGCCATCTTCTTCTTCCCCGATGCTCTTCTCTTCTCCTCACCTAATCTGTTGGCACAAACCAGACCACGCCGTCTTCTTCTTCAACCCAAAACCAGATCACGTCCTTCACTATCTGCTTTCCTTCCCTAGCAATCCAATTGGAAGCCTAAAGCTCGTGCATTACAGCAACTATCCATGGCGAATCCTATTCTGCACCAAGGCACGCGACCCCTGGCCAGCAGCACTGCCGGGAACGCAAGGCAAACTCCGTCTGGCCAGTAGCACTGCCGGGAACGCTTCCCTTCTCCCCGCATGACAACCCAACATCAAGGTTAAGCGCGGTGAGCATGCACGGCGTGAGCCTTAGCATGCGAACTGGTATGGATGTCTGGAATCCCCCACAGCGCTGTCCATTATCCCCATCCCATGCATATAACTCATAAGACGCTAGAGACTACAACTCAATTATCCTAACCCAACTGATTACATAGCACAGGACATTGATGTAGCAACAACAAAACAAAACGACCACGAATTGATGAAACAGCAGAACTTTACATGACGATCATGAATTGATGAAGTAACAGAGTTTTACATGATGATCATGAAATGCATGAAAAGTAAGAATAGGGAAATAGGGAGGATACCCAAGCAAGGGAGAAGCTGGCTCCGGTAAGGAAGAGGAGAAGAACATGAGAGTACGCGGCTAGGGTGAGGAAGAGGAGAAATAGGTGGCTAGGGTGAGGATGACGCCCCCTAAAAAAAATATAAAATGAAAATGACGGCTAGGGTATGGGAAAACACCCCAACACCAGTATTTCATTTAACCGGGTAAAGAATAAAATATAATATTTAACCGGGTAGAGAATATAATATAACAATAATATAATAATAATAATACTTTCTCCAACGTTCGATCCTTCCCTGACCAAGTCGAATATATATATTTTTTGTCAAATATATATATATATATATATATATATATATATATATTTCACAGTATTTACAATCTGCCCAACTTGGAAATATTTCGATCCCCGAAATATCATAACGGGCAACAGAACAATCATGATTAATTATTTCTTCGGTATCGGTTCATGCTACTACAATTATAAGAATCTTATGCCACGAATAGGCTAGGGGTATTTCCTTGCCATTTCTTGTTCAGTCTCCATGTAGCTTCCTCTGACCCTTGATTTTTCCACTATACTTTTACCAAAGGAATTTCCTTTTTCCTGAGTGTCTTTATTTCTCTTGCCAGGATGCAAATCGGCTTTTCCTCGTAGGTTAAATTTGATTGTAGATCTAAGTCTTCAAAATTTGTGATTATATGATCTTCATCTCGTACATATTTCTTTACAATTGACACATGGAAAACATTGTGTACTCTAACTAGGCTTGGTGGCAATGCTAGTCTATATGCACAATTTCCAACTCGATCAAGGATTGGGAACGGTCCTATGAATCTTGGCTTCAACTTCCCTGATAATCTAAATTTGATCACCCCCTTCGTAGGAGATGTCTTTAGGTACACAAACTCCCCAACTTGGAACTCTAGGTCCCTCCTTCAAGTATCAGCATAACTCTTCTATCGATCCTGAGCTGCCTTAAGCCTTTGCTGAAAGAGTTTCACCTTTTCAGTTGCTTCTCTCACCATCTCTGGCCTGACTATAACTGCCTCGGTAGACTCCAGCCAGCACGATGGAGACCTGCAGGGCCTACCATATAAGGCTTCAAATGGTGCCATCCCTATACTGGCTTGATAAGGGTTATTGTAGATAAATTCAGCCAAGGCTAAGTGTTTCTCCCAATCATGTCCTCCTCTCACTCTGACCATCAGTTTGGGGATGATATGCTGTACTCAGCTTGATTTGGGCTCCCATGGCTTTTTAGAAAACTTCCCAGAAATGTGAGGTGAATAGGGGATCTCGGTCGGAGACTATCTCCTTTGGAATCCCATACAACGTTGACAATGTTTTCGACATACAATCCTGCCAAGTATTCCGCAGTCCTCATTGATTTCATGGGGATGAAGTGAGCTACCTTAGTCAGTCGGTCCACAACCACCCATATGGAGTCATGCTTCTTCTGAGTCCTTGGGAGCTTTGCAATAAAATTGCATGTGACACACTCCCATTTCCAAGTTGGTATTTCTAAAGGTTGCAATAGTCCTCCAGGTAGTTGATGTTGGGCTTTGATCTGTTGGCAAGTCTGACACTTGGAGACAAAATCCACAACATCCCTCTTCATCCCAATCCACCAGTAGGTTCACTTTAAATCCTGATACATTTTAGTAACTCCAGGGTGTATCGAGAACTTTGTGTGATGAGCCTCCTCCAAGATATTCCGCCTCAGTGCATCATCCATGGGTACACACAACCTTCCTCTAAATCTGATCAAATTATTCGAATCAGCTACAATGTCAGGAGTCTTGTCCAACATTTCATTCAGCTCCTCATCACTCATTTGTGCTAGCTTAACATTATCAACCAAATCGTTGGATATAACCAAATTTGCCAATAACCCTGTTAGTTGCTCCACAGGGTTGATAGCCACCACTTCTGCTGACATGGCCCAAAGTCTAGTCTAGCTGCTGACCTTTGTCCACTTTGCCCTTCTGACTCAACGCGTCAGCTACCACATTCGCTTTCTCTTGATGGTATAAGATTTGGAAGTTGTAGTCCTTCAAATACTCTATCCACTGCCTCTGTCGAAGGTTAAGGTCATTCTAGGTGAAGATATACTTCAAACTCTGATGGTCCGTGAAGACTTCGAATTGGGCTCCACATAAGTAGTGTCTCCAAATCTTCAGGGCAAAAAACACTGCTGCCAGTTCCAAGTCATGGTTTGCATAATTTTACTCATGATTCTTCAATTGACGAGAGGCATAGGCCACCAGTTTACCTCCCTGCATAAGGACACATCCTACACCCAACAGGGACACATCACTGAAGACTACAAATCCTCATTACCATTTGGCAGTGTCAAGACTGGTGCAGTTGTTAGACTCTTCTTTAGAGACTGGAAAATCTCCTCACACTTACTACTCCATTCGAACATGACTCCCTTAGTTAAGTTGTTAGATTAAATTATTTAAAATAATTTGTATTATCCTGATTCAAAGATATTACTATTTATTTTAAATTATTCAACTCAATAAAAGTTCAAACTTTATTTATTTTCATTAGGTTATTTAGGTTCAGCGCTTGTGATTTTTACCCGATTATAATTTGTTAACCCATTTTCTACCTTACAGACTCGTTATTAAAATAATCACTTTATTTACCTAATATTAAACTTAATATGATAAGGGTAAAATCTTTATTTTATTACTTACTTGTAACCATCCGATTTAATTTAATCGCTTGTAGTACGCCGATTAATTATCGACTGTTTATTATTACCGGATTTTTATTACTTATGTCTATGTCGATTTCATCTAATAATTAATTAGTTTAGCAACTTTACCCCATAGCCCATTAGAATAATTATTTTTAAATTTTTATTACGAGTTAGTATTATTTTTTACTCGAGCCGGTGTGGAGTCAACCATTATTTACATGTTTGCCACCCTTTCTTCTTCTTCCCCGACACCATCCTCTGCTCCCGACTCCAGCCGCCCTCCATCCACGTTGTCGCCGCCGCCTCCGATCGCCTCTGACCATCGTCAATCGTCGTCATCCAGCCCCTCCGTGCCATCGCAGTGTCACCCTGGTCGACACCGACCGCCTTCCAGCCGCCGCGATGCTAGCATCGCCACGCCCAGTGACACGTTCGTGTCACCAATTCCACCGCCAGCGAGCGTTGCCGCCCCAATTGGGTGGTCGCTTCGACACCCTCGACCCTCTATCGACCTTCCCCGGCCAGATTGGAACACATCGCCACCCAAGACGACCGGATTTCTTCACCCATCGCCGTTGCCTCTGTTTTTCGTATCTGCTATCTGCAACCCCAGGCCGGCCTCCACGGATACAAACATCAAAGGTGCCAACTTCAGCCACTGATTGATCTCTTGCACCTTGGTACAACGTTAATGCACCTCAGGCTTCACCACCTCAGGACCTGCGTCCGACAAGCGGAGTTTGGCCATAATTGGAACGCTCACCGCTTTATAGGTGAGGAGGTTGCCCACAGGGGACTGTTTGCAATAGGACTAGGGTTTTTTTCCTTGGCTTGAAATTATCCGCTACAATGGATCCCCGACGAAGCTTGCCTGTGATTTCCCATCTTGCCGAACACGAGAACTCGTCGACCATGGATGATTCTTAATCGTGTAAAAATTAGTTTGATTTCTTATTGATTAATACTTTAATGCACATGATTATCAAACTTATTATCATTTTAAAATATGCATGTATGAAAATTAAGAATAGGGAGTTAGGAAGAATACCCAAACAAGGAAGAAGTCGGCTCCGAAAGAGAAGGAAATGAGAGAATAAGGTGAAGATGACGCCCCCCTCACAAAATATAAAATAAAAATGGCGGCTAGGGTATGTGAAAACACCCTACACCCGTATTTAATTTAACAGGGTAACGAGGTCAAGAATAAAATATAATCGGGTAACCGGGTAGAGAATAAAATATAATAATAATAATAATAATATAATAATCCAACGTTCGATCCTTCCTACACCGAGTCGAATATTTTATTTTATTTTCACAGTCTTTACATCACACTACATGTCTGACCGTCTACATGATTTGTATACCCTAGGTATAACTCATACATCTGCTATCATGCTAACTGAACAATCTAACTATTGTGGCCATCTCATCTGGAGGTCATACTGCTTGATTCTCAGACACTGTCCATATACATCTCTAAAAGACTCACTAACATTATCTGATGATCCCTGTACGACTGTCACTAACACTATCTTGTAATACACATCTGACCCAAAGATGTCAAGTCAAGGCAATGGTATGCAAGATGGCTGGTGAAGTCAACCATGTGCCATCACATCCAAATAATTCCAATTTACCAAACTTTCCTCTGTCTGGCTGATGTTACTATAGTTATATCTTGTCCTCAATTTTTGACCCTACTCTGCTTCGAAACTATGACATATAGTATTATGCAATGCTAAGAATATCCTCAAGTAGTTGTCCAACTGTAGGGTGACGTAATTACTTGGCCCTTACTTCCACAATAACTACTCCACTCAGTTGGCAGGCGGTAGTGCAATATACGGATGGTAGTTGTTCATCACGGATGACAGTTGTGCTACTAGGATGGTGGTTGTGCTTCCAACTACTGAAGATCTGATTCTAATCTAGTACTTCGTGAACCAACTACTGTCTTTGACATGTTTTCCTCCATATGTTTGTCTCATCAAAGGTAGCTGTTATTAACTCGACTTAGGCTATCCAACCAAGTCTACCTGATCCGAAGGGTGCCTGGATCATAGTGGTGACACGTACAATGGTGATCCAGTGCTGAGCCTACACGTATCTCCTGAAATCTAGGGTGATTGATCCTATAAACACTGACCGGTTCTCAGTAGGCATTACTGATCTGGCCCTGGCAAATCAAGTGACATCCGGTCAGCCATCTAAATCTGTGGTCGAAGGTAATCTCGTCATTCTCAATGTGTTCATGCCTCTATCTGTTAAAGAATGGCCAATAATACTGTTAAGATAGACATACACTAGTGGAAGAGGGGGAGGCGGTAAAGTGTCCATGGGACTGTAGATCGAACTCATGTGGTCTAGGTACTCCCAGTCACCATCGAACTCAACCTCAACTAACTTAGCCTGTGGACACTCTTATGTTGTCCAAATCACTGGCACGGTAAAAGCCAAGGCGTGTCTTAGAGCTTATCATGAAATTCCCGTGAGATCCATGCTAGCATCTACTAAAATCATAATCTCATATCCATCTCATAATTTCTATTAATACTGGAGCATGCATTGCTATTGTCTGACTGAGCAAAAATCTGAAATATAAAGGAAATACTTGTCGATTTAGCTAAGGACAACTCCACACACTTGGCTCAAAAGAAATGTCTTTCATCTCAATCGACCAAGACAAGACTCTGATACCAATTTGTAAGACCCCAATTTTGGTTCACCTAAGAACCAAATTAGAAATATTATGATCAAGTCGAGTAATGTCTACAGTTGTTGGTCAGTAAGACTCGATCAATAAAATAAATCGAAACAACGAGCTTGGTGTAATGGGAATGGAATACACTGTTAAATATTCGTCAAAACACATCAAATATAAATAAAAGTAATAAAGAAAATAACTAAGCTGAGATCAAGTGTGTGCAGCATTTCTCTACCCACCAACATCGACTGACGATTTGCAAGACCTAAATATATTATATGCAAACCGTCATTAACAAATGTTACTAGTCCGAAAAATAACTAATACAAAAGGCAAATGAGTATTCCATTACCTACAGAGACTTACAAAACTTTAGAATTGTCTCACACTGGGCAGTAAGCAAACATACTTAAAGATATGCCCTCACATTGTACTGACCCGCAACCCGAACCGGACCGGGTGTTACCTAAAATATGTAATAATGTAAACGTAACATGCAAGAACATAATAATTCCAGAACATTAATTTTAATATTGCAATTAAGTATAAAATTCATATATCGTAAAAATAAGTTCTGATGCATATGACAATATATAAAATAACCGTCCCACAGTCTCGGACCGATTCCCATGGCCACATTTATTACACAGGAGAATAATAAGGAAGTCCAACTTTATTATCGATTCACCATACCAAGGTTGGTAAAAGAACCACCAACCACACTTCTATTCTTCAGTCGAAAGCTGCTCACCTGCGGAGGCAATTCCGCGTTAGTGATAAAACCACTAAGCCGCATAATTAAATGAAACAAGTCAATAAAATCCCCGTTATCATTTCACCCGTCCTTATTATCGTTTCACAAGTCTTTTAGTAATTATTTCTCAGGTCATTCTGAGATTAGTAATTGTCTCTCAGGTCATTTTGAGATTAGTAATTGTCTCTCAGGTCGTTCTGAGATTAGAAATTTTCACCCAGTTCATTCTGATATTTAGGTGGTCTCCCTGGCCATTCTGAGATTAGTCATTATCTCCCAGTTCATTCTGAGATTAGAAATCGTCTCCCAATTCATTCTGAGATTAGGTGGTCTCCCAGGTCATTCTGAGAACAGTCATTATCTCCCAGTTCATTCTAAGATTAGTGTCGACAAAGGATACCTGCTTGGGAAAATACAACATTTCAAATAATTATACGGACCTGGATATTTCGAACTAGCAGCTGCAACCAACGATCCTAATCTGAACGAGAACATAAAATTATACATAAGTATAATTTTCTGTATGTCTGACTCCTTTACTCACAACTGGTGATAACCAGACCGCAAGTTTGTCTTAGAAAATATTCCGACTAATTTTAGCTAATAAAACAAGTTATCAATCTCGGTAAGGGGTACCGATTCTTGGCTATCACTTGATTGAGTTTACGATAGTCAATACACTGCCGAACTGATCCATCTTTCTTCTTCACAAATAGAACAAGGGCTCCTCATGGTGAAGTACTCGGTCAGATGAGGCCTACCTGCAACAACTCTTCAAGTTGACTCTTTAACTCCTTCAGTTTTGCTGGAGCCATGCGCTATGGTGCTTTAGAAATTGGTATTATTCCAGGTGCTAGGTCAATGGCAAACTCCACTGCCCACTTACGAGGTAACCCTAGAAGTTCGTCTGGGAATACATCGGGAAACTCTACTACCACAGGAATCATGGACAGCTCTTTGGGTTTTGACTCAAACTCAACTAAGTTAGCCAAAAGGCTTTACAACCCTCACCAAACAATGGGCAGTCAGAGTTGTTTGGTGAGGATAGCTGCCACAAATTCAGCCCACGTGATGGAAGAAATCTCACGTCGATCGAAAGTGGTTTTCTCCATGGATTTCCACCAGTAAGATGCTTCCACTTGAAGGATGCAAGTTGCCAATCTCACTTGATGGCGGTGGGGCATAGGCAGAGCCCTAAACGCTTTTTCAGTAATGTCAATCCAACTCTCGGCCTTCATTGGATCGATCCCTCTAATAAATACCTCAACTCCATTCTTCCTGAATTTTTTCACAATGTAGCGGTCACTATCATCAACCGCTGGCGGCACCACTTGTCGGACTACCGGTGGCACTGGGTTTGGACGCTCCCCTCACTCGCTCGGGTCTGCTAACCCTGCCCGCCCTTGAGCACTCCCAGACCACCATCTAAGGTAATTCTAGGACTCGCTGCTGCCTGCCCTTGGGAACTCCCTAACCTCCATCTGGAGTGATTCTGGAACCCGCTGCCAAGTTTTAGGCTCCATTCCCTACTACCACTCCCGGTAACCGCTGAACAATATTCTGAACAACAGAATTTGTTTTTCCGAAGTCTGTGCTAGTCCCTGTATGGCCGTCAGGATTTGGGCCAACACATTCTCTGTGTTCGAATTTGACTGCGCAGATCGGCTTGACTTCTACGTGTGCCTACAAGCTGAAACATCAAGCCATCATGGTTCATTAATATGTTCTCTTTTTCAGTTATGACTTAGGTTTATTAGAGAATGAATTTGTTAATTAATAGCACAACACAGTGGGAAAATATAATTATTGGACTTTTCAACAAGGAACTTCAGTCATAAATTGTAACGACCCGCCATTTGTCACAACATTGTGGGCCTAGCTGGCTAGGTGTTACTCACAATTAAGCAAATATGTCTAACATTTTTTTTAACAAAAACATATATAAAGATCCCACAGTCTTGGACCGTTTCCCAGTAGCCACACTTATTTCTCAAATAAATAAAAGGAGTCCCCATATTTATTTTGCTCCATGCTCTGGTTGTCAATCACCTAATTTCGTATCTGCACACCTGCGGAGGCAATTCCGCATTAGTGATTACAACACTAAGTAGTATAATAGATAAAACAAGTCAAGTACATTCCACATTCCCCTATGTTCATTTTAATATGCGGTGGAGCGATTCCGCTATACTCCAAAACAATGCGGAGGAGGTATCCGCTGTGATCCGCACACCCCGGCTATAGCCCTTTTGTGGGGAGGCTACCACTACCATATCAAGTACATTCCACTATTTCCTTATGTTTATTTTAATATGCGGTGGAGCGATTCCGCTATACTCCAAAACAATGCGGAGGAGGTATCCGCTGTAATCCGCACACCTCGGCCGTAGCCCTTTTGTGGGAGGCTACCACTACCGTCTCCAGTGCCAGTGCCTCGCACACCCCGGCCGTAGCCTTTTTGTGGGGAAGCTATCACTGCACTCAGGTGATTGCTATGCCCCGTTTGTGGGGAAGCTCTCACTACCAATTCTAGTGCCAGTGCCTCGCACACCCCGGCCGTAGCCTTTTTATTGGGAGGCTATCACTGCACTCAAGTGCCAGTGCCTTGCACACCCTGGCCATAGCTTTTATGGGGAGGCTATCACTGCACTCATGTGATTGCTATGCCCCGTTTGTAGGGAAGCACTCACTACCAATTTAGTGCTAGTGCCTCGCACACCTCGGCCGTAGCCTTTTTATGGGGAGGCTATCACTGCACTCCAGTGCCAGTGCCTTGCACACCCCGGCCATAGTCTTTTTTATGGGGCGGCTATCACTACTCCAAAACAATGTTAATGCATTACAAACTTTACTCACATAATACGACCTAGTGTCAGACTGAGTCAATTCTTTGACCCCGGTTGCACTCGGTGCATGGTGGTCAAATCTGTGCTCAGGCCGACCTAGGCTACCAACAAGGAAAATACGATGTTCTACCTATTATACGCACCTGACTTGTGATTTCGTCTGACTGTGACTCGTGAACCCTAATCTGAATGAGGGCATAAAATTATACATTAGTATAATTTTATTTTGCATGAACCTACATGCAACTTACATGACTAATATACTATCAATTTTAAATGATGTAATTAGTTCATGTTAGTATTCATTTCCTATTAAATTTTCAGCAATTCTAATGATAATTAATTATTAATTATCCCCATCCAAATCCCCATTATCTATCTACCCCACTGATCTGATTGGAAAAACCCCAAAGATCCAATCTTTATCCGCTGCTATCTCATGAAACTCGGACTACACCCTATATGGGGACCTTAATTTCACCATTAATGGTGGCCGACCAGCAGCCATAGTGACCATGTCCTTCCCCATCAAGGTGACGACCAGCACCACCCCAGGTGACGACCAGTCTGCACTTTCCATTGCGGATCCACGTCTGGCCAGCAACACCACCCATGGCAACACCGACCTGTTCTCCCCTCGGATTTCAGACCTGCGTGCCTCCTCGACGGTCTGTTTTGGCCCTCCAAGGTGACTCCATCCGGCCAGCATCACCGTCGGGAGTAATTCCCACCTCCAGCACGTCAACCCCGCACCATGGAAGGAAACATGGCGTGGTTGCTGCTGGAAAACAGCAGGACGTCCTCCTGGTTTTCTTCTTCCCTTGTTGATTTCTCATTTAATTCTTATGTTTATCATGTTTATGATTTATGCAACATGTATATGCATGCAACAAAAGAAAAGAAAGGAAAGAAAATTACACGAGCGAAGGAGGAAATCCGGCGTCTGTCTAAGGAGGAAAAATGTAGATGACGCCCTCCCCCTTTTCCTTTTATAATGAATAAAATAACGGCTAGGGTACGTGGAAGTACCCTTTCACCGTAATTCCTTTAACCGGGTAATTGGGTAATCAACATGGTCCACTTAACCATTTCACTTAACCTGTTAAATGGGTACATGGTATGGTTCACTTAAATGGTTAATTGGATAAATAATATAGTCGACTCGACCGATTCAACTAGAATTATCTAATTAAAAATTACCTTTCAATTAACCGGGTAATTCATACTTATCCAGCTAACAATTTTTTCCCCACGTTTGATCCCACTTCGTCGAACGTCATTATTATTATTATTATTATTATTTTTTTCCGGGTCTTTACATAAATTGTGAGCTTGTGGGAAATCGTGCTCTATACCACATGTAACGACCAACCCGAACCGGACCGGGTGTTACCTAAAATATGTAATAATGTAAACGTAACGTGCAAGAACATAATAATTCCCGAACATGAATTTTAATACTGCAATTAAGTCTAAAATTCATAGATCGTAAAAATAAGTTCTGATGCATATGACAATATATAAAATAACCGTCCCACAGTCTCGGACTATTTCCCATAGCCACATTTATTACACAAGAGAATATAAGGAAGTCCAACTTTATTATCGATTCACCATACCTAGGTTGGTAAAAGAATCACCAACCACACTTCTATTCTTTAGTCGAAAGCTGCTCACCTGCGGAGGCAATTCCGCGTTACTGATAAAACCACTAAGCCGCATAATTGATTGAAACAAGTCGATAAAATCTCTATTATCATTTCACCCGTCTTTATAATCGTTTCACAAGTCTTTTAGTAATTGTCTCTCAGGTCATTCTGAGATTAGTAATTGTCTCTCTGGTCATTCTGAGATTTGTAAAAGTCTCTCAGGTCATTCTGAGATTAGTAATTGTCTCTCAGGTCATTCTGAGATTAGAAATTTTCTCCTAGTTCATTCTGAGATTTAGGTGCTCTCCCAGGTCATTCTGAGATTAGTCATTATCTCCTAGTTCATTCTGAGATTAGAAATTGTCTCCCAGTTCATTCTAAGATTAGTCATTATCTCTCAGTTCATTCTAAGATTAGAAATCATCTCCCAGTGCATTCTTAGATTAGTCATTATCTCCCAATTCATTCTGAGATTAGAAATCGTCTCCCAGTTCATTCTGATATTAGGTGGTCTCCCAGGTCATTCTGAGATCAGTCATTATCTCTCAGTTCATCCTGAGATTAGAGTCGGCAAAGGTTACTAGCTTGGGAAAATACAACATTTCAAATAATTATACGAACCTAGATATTTCGAACTCACAGCTGCGACCAACGATCCTAATCTGAACTACGAGTAGGAATGCATGCAGCTAAATGTCTAATATATATATATTAAAATTTTTGACAACATAACATGTAACAATTCAAAAATATTAGACATTAAATTCTCAACAAGTCTAGTGAGATAATTAATAATTCAGTGATATAATCATTTAAGTTCTACTTTACAATTTAAATTAATTATCTAAATCATAATTAATACTTAACAATTGATGAAATAATTATTAACTGATATACAAGTATTTAATTTCCCGTTGCGGTGATAATTACTTAACCCCGATTTTGATGATTTAATTTACGGTTATAATTTTTTAGTCATTAATATTATTTATAGCAATTTATAGTTCTGAAATCCTGCCATGGCCGACGAGTTCTCAAGTCTGGCAAGATAGGAGATCACGGGCAAGCATCGCCGGGAATCAGTGGCGACGGTCGTTCCGACATCAAAAGATGATCCTACTCTTCGATTGATCGGGTGTATGGCCGATCTTCACATGTGTGGATGCCGGCCTGGGGTAGTAAATGTCAAAAACAGAGGCGTCGGCGATGGGTGAAGAAATCCGGCCGTCCTGAGTGGCGATGGGTTCTAATCTTGCCGGGGAAGGTCGATCGAGGGTCGAGGGTGTCGAGGGGTGTGAGGAGACCACCCAGTTGGGGCGGCAATGTTCACCGGCCGTGGGGTTGACGACACGAACGCGTCGCTAGGAGTGGCGATGTCGGCGTCGCAGCGGCTGGAAGGAGACCAGGGTCGACTAGGGTGAAACTACGACGGCACAACGGAGCTGGACGACGACGATTGACGGTAGTCGGTGGCGGCAGCAACAATGTGGATGGAGTGGCCCGACTGGAGTCGGGGTAGAGTATGGCGTCGGGAAAGAAGAAGGAGGGGTGGCAAACTTGTAAATAATGGTTGACTCGATACCGAACTCGAGTTAAAAATAATATTAACTCGTAATAAATCTTTAAAAATAATTATTCTAATGGGTTATGGGCTAAAGTTGCTAAAATAATTAATTATTGGACGAAATTGACATGGACATAAGTAATGAAAATACGGTAATGATAAACGGTCGATAATTAATCGGCGTACTACAAGCGATTAATTTAAATCGGATGGTTATAAATAATTAATTAAATAAAGAATATCACCTTTACCGTATTAAATTTCATACTAGGTAAATAAAGCGATTATTTTAATAACAACTTAGTAAGGTAGAAATTGAGTTATTAAACTATAATCGCGTAAAAATCAAAAGCGTTGAAACTAAATAGCATAATGAAAATAAATAAAGTTCGAAACTTTATTTAGTTGAATAATTTAGAATAATTGTATTAGTAATATCTTTGAATTAGGATAATACAAATTATTTTATATAATTTAATCGAACGACTTAATTAATTAAAGATTTAAAACCGCAAACTAAATTATCAAGACTGTGGTTAAGTAATTATTATCTCAAAGGAAAATATACTAATAATAGTAATAAATATTTGTTTTATAAGTTAATAATTATTTTTTATTTGTTATGTGTTAATTTTGATTTAGATAATTAATTTAAAATGTAAAGTAGGGTTTAAATGATTATATCACATGAATAATTTTATATTTAATATTGTTGAATTTTAATCACGATATCTATTAGTCATTTAGTTGCATGTATTTCTATTCGAATAAAATTATACTTATGTATAATTTTATTTTCTCTTTCAGATTAGGATCGTTGGTCACCGTTTCAGGTTCACTTACGAACTATCCAGGTCCGTATAATTATTTGAAATGTTGTATTTTCCCTTGTTGGCTCCCGTGGTCGGCCTAAGCCCAGATTCGACCACCATGCGCTGGAATACAATCAGGATCAAGGAATTAACTCAGTCCGACATGGGACCGCACCTTTAAAATTACTATGTTGGGAGTCTTGGTCGACTTGACTATCTGACCACCATACGCTGGAACGCAACCTGGGCTGACTCAATTCGGTAGGGCAACACCCCCCGAAAGATTGAATACCTGCCCCCATGCCGAAAGGCGTGACCGAGCGAAGTGACGCAAGTAGGCTCGTTATGCACTTGTGATGCTGAGAGGGTGAGTCAATGGCAAATATCGGTAACTATAGACCGTGGGCACCGATGGCGTGTGTGCGCATGCATGGTATGGTAGCTGGATGGGAGGCCACCCTCCAGCATATAATGAGCTCAGCATAGGCTCATAACAACTAAAAGTCTCTTGAAACGATAATAAGGATTGTATCGAATTGTTTCATTCAAATATGCAGCTTGGTGGTTTTATCACTAACGTGGAATTACCTCCGCAGGTGAGCAGCTTTGGACTGAAGAATAGAAGTGTGGTTGGTGCTTCTTTTACCAACTTAGGTATGGTGAATTGATAATAAATTGGACTTCCTTTTATTTTTCTTGTGTTATAATTGTAGCTATGGGAAACGGTCCAGAGACTGTGGGACGGTTATTTTATATACTGTCATATGCTATCAGAACGTGTTTTTTTTCTTTTTTATGATTTTGTAAATTCTAGACTTATTTGTTGTATTATGAGTCATGTTCTAGAATGTTATTGTTACATCAATTATATTTTTAGGTAACACCCTGTCCAGTTCGGGCAGGTCATTACAAATGGTATCAGAGCAACCTGATTACGTGTTAGATGGTGGGTTGGACTAGGGACATTGGCTAGGTTGCCGGTCACGGGCCAAAATAAGGTCGTGGGAAGGGGCTAGCAACGGGCCAAATGTAGGAATTTCGAGGATGAAATTTCCTATGGTGGGTGGATTGTGAGATCCTTCAACTTAGTCCTACATCTAATACCTACTGGGAGAAGATCGTGTTTATAAATGGGAATGGATTATAGATCTTGAACTTGGGTTAACAATTTTAAAGAAATGACTTAGGCCCATTACGTTGCACTTTGGACCGGGTCATTACATGAAATTTGCTTGATTAAAGTGTATTAAAACAAGTGCTAAGGAACTAATTTGGTAAACAAAATAATCATCGTAATCTAATACAACGTAGCGTAGGAAAACTTATGTGTGATTGATGTATGATGTTATGTGTATATGCTACAGGATGTTTGATGCATCATTCAGTTAGCGGGTGCTACCTTATAGATTTGATGTGTAGATACGGAGTAGGAGCTCGTCGCCTAGGCGCGTAGACATGATTGGAGCTTCTACCACGTTCGTTTTGGACTCGTTTCCTATTTTATGCTCTATTATATTGTGTATTACTTTATTACTTGTAGGACGGTTAAGTAGCATTTTATTGGATCCCGTAACCCAGGCCATTGAATCAACTAGTTTTCTTGATTTGTAACCCTCGAGGATGAGATCCCTTGGGTATGTATTCGAAAACAAGATCTACCATAAGTTTCCTTCGGGTCTATTACGTAAATCCCCTTCCTAGACCTATATGTCACACTTATCGAGTTTTCAGTGAGACGAAATATAGGAAAATCGACTCACACGTACCATGAACGGGTGCACATGCCAGTTAAGCGGGCTCTGGATTAGTGAGCCGGTTGTTCCAATCCTAAGGGATCCTGACAACTCCCGTTTTAGGTTCCTCAGACCCAGAGAAGCGTGAAAGTTTACGGGTACTGTTTAGTATAGCTCATGTCCAAACTTGTGGTTCAAAGGGACTTAAAGGCGACTGCCAGAGAGCACTCGGCTTTCGTGCTCAAGGCCAGGAAAATTATGGGGGAAAGGAGAGGGCTTAGGATATATTAGTAGTCCCAAGGGACTAGAAAATGAAATGAGAAAATGTCGAGAGAGGCCTCAACATCAGCAGAGTATTTAGTTCGGGATGCTACCAGGTTTGCAACCCGGTGGCTCCTTAGTAGGTGCCTTAGAGAGAGTTCTGGTGAAGTATATGAATGTTTTTCTTCATATGAGAGTTTGCTCTCATAGCCAGTTTGATATTAGTTATATTTTAGACTAGTAATACTTGTTACTAACATGTTTTCCTAAAATATGTAGGTGATGATTGTAACAACCCGCCCTAATCGGTTCGGGTGTTACTTCAAAAGTTAAATGTTGTAGACATACTATTCATGAACATGAATCATAACAGGGTAAATAAGTTTAGAAAATGTATAAATTACAAAAATAAATCA
>JAURVB010011887.1:0-11141 GCA_033002965.1 Piper betle | reverse complement strand
TGCATAGGCCTATGTGGAATTCAATATTATAGGCCCGAAGGCAACTTGTGCTAGATCTTGTTTTTAAAATTAGAATCGAAGGATCTTTTCCACGAGGTTTTTAATCTAAAAATCATTGGCTAAATGACCCGTGTTAAGTGGAATCCAATAAATCTACCACTCACCATGTTTTGTATCAGTCAAATCAAAATTCGATAGAAAAGATCATAAAATCAGAGAGTGAGTCCTAAAAAGACCTAGTAGAAGCTCCAAGCTGGTTTTCTCGCTTAAGTGACGAGCTCATATTCTACACCTACACAACAAAACAAAATGCTAACATTCACTATGATGTATGAAAGCTACATCCAAGTGCATCTACTCATTATCAAATCACACGAGACACACAACATCAATTACATCAAAATCTCAACCTAGGGCATCCAATCGTATTAGCACACAATACTAGTAATACATATATCGATTATAAATATGCAACATATAGTTATTATTAATAATCAGCTATAACATCTTTATTAGGATCACAATAATCAAGTTATATATAATTCAACCATTTCATCGTCAACAATCATTGCATCACAACTAATTAATCACAAACTATACTTTTACATTTAAATTAAGTATACCTTGCATCGTCTACGACGGCGGCAACAACAAACAGCGACCTGGTTCAGCTAGTATTCAGCAAGGCGACGAGGTTCGACTAGATGCACGGCTATGCGCGAAGTTCGCCAAGGAACAGAGATTGCTGTTGAGCGACAACACCCGCAGCAGGTAGCCGAACATCAGGGAAAGGAGGGGATGGTGGTCCTGACAGTCACAGCAAGGGAGGAGAACCGTGAGTCCACGTTGGTCTGACAGGTTGCTGGCTGCAACTATTCCGGTAGCCCGCCGGAAAGGAATCACGGCGATTGTGACAACTAGGTGAGAAAATGGAAAACTGTGGGAGGCTTAGTGTGTCTCGACCTCAGTCAAAATAGGTGGGTAAGAGGGTGACCTAGGCCAATAGACGTCTGGCCGGTGGTGACGGCGGTTATGCGACGAACAGTGCACGTCCTCCCTATTCAACCAAACACGGCGGTGATTTTCTCGTTCCTGAACGGCACCTTAGGTCGGACGGGGATCTAGAACAGCGAGAGGTCAACAGCAAGATGGCGGCCCTCCACTAAACAGGGCAATGAGGGGCGGTGGCAAAACGGGTAGGCAATGGTGGATGAAGGTGAGGTGTCGGCAATGACACGGGTAAGGAAAAAAGGTCTGGAAAAATTATAAGGCGATGGAAGTTTTGTAAATTAAATTTAACTTGTCCACGACCATAAATCAAAAATAATAAATAATTCTAAAAATATAAAATAAAATTTCATAAAATACTATAAAATAAAATACACTCAATAAATACATTCTAAACTTACCAACCCACCCCAAATGAGTAACTAACGCGTAACAACACGATACTCATCTTAAATTAAATTCAATGGTCAAATACATAAATAAATAAATAAAAAATTTGGTTCAATATCGTATAGTCTAATAACTTATTTTTATATTGTGTTACTGACATTATCATTATATACTCGGGTATACTTAACCTTCATAGCTCATAACATAGTTGGCATCGACTCAGTGCACGTTTTCTCAAGCGGCCTCGACTTAAACTGATGGCTAAACTAATCGGTTCACGAGTATAAAACCCTAATTCGAATTATATGTTTTACACTCATCTCAACTAAATTAAGCCTAGTAATATCGAATGGCCTATTTGAGATTATAAAATTTCTAAAAAACTATATACTTTTGCTCGTGAATTTTTTTACTTTTTTATACAAATAACTAAAGGTTTGTTTGTTAGTATAAATGACATGAAAATTTTAAAATAATCAACTTTAATAAATGTAGCAATATTTAATATTTTTTTATAAAAATATTATTAAATTATTTATTTTATATACAAATTAAATATAATTACATTCAATAAAATATAAAATAATCATGATTACCTTATATAACCGAGCCATGTCCTCTCCGATAAGAAAAAATGCCTCTTTTTCTTATCCCAATAAATAAGAAATCATTTTTTCTTATCTCACTAGATAAGAAAAAAACGAATAAGCCATATAAGGTAATCATGATTATATTGTAAAAGTTTTATTTTTTAAAAAAAATATAATATATACATTAATTTTAATAAATTGGCTATTTAAAATTTTTATGTTATTTAATTTCTTTTATGCTAACTAAATGGAGCCTAAAAAAATATGAACGGATTTAAAAATCAAGGGGTTGGTTCAACTTGGAAGATAATTAGACACAAAACTAATAAAGTTAGACACAAAACTATTTAAGCAAAAAATAAGTTTTAAAGCCGTTTGAGTTTGGCCAATAAAATTACAACTTTATATCAAACGGTACTTAGAAACTTGAAAGCCTAATTCTAAAGAAGCTAAAGACGAACGAAAAAAGTGCTCGTTTCGGCTTAATTGCACCCCTACCCATAACCATAGAAACCCACCTTCTTTTCTGTTTGTAAAACATGAGTGCCTGGGTTTCTCCTACATCGCAGTCGCTACGGATTAGCATGACCCAGTAAAACTCAGCCAGAACACACAATAATTTATTAGAGGAACTCTCTTAAAATCTCCAGAGGTTTATTAAGGTTATAATCATCATTATTATTGTCAACATGATCAATCCAAAAGCAATTAAGCAACTGATCTTAAGAGCCCATTATTTTGACGGTAAAAGCACTCTACAGAAAAGCGACCTACCGAACGTTGTTCGCATGCTATGATCTCTTTTGCCGCCTCCCCCATATCATACGGTAAAATTGCAACCGAAACTAACCACACACTGCTATAATTAACAACACCGCAAGGTCCATTGGCGTGAAAAAACTGACATGAAAGCCATTGAATGACCTCCAATATCCCCCGCGCATGAAAGTTGTGACTAGCTCCCTTCCATCTTATATATTATTCTACATGGTACAAACTAATACCCTCACCACCTCCCCATAATTGACTCTTCAACAAGGAAACTGCTATAGGAATCCAACAACATGCTCTGTTTCCAGTGCGTGGACGACGAGCTGGTGGAGGTGGAGGAAGAGGTGGCCGTGGAGTATTTGGGTATGGTGAAGGGGATATTGAGGAAGGGGGCTGGGACGACTCCATCGTGCTCCTCAATATCACCGGCAGAATATTGAGGAAGATCATTGAGTATTGCGAAATGAACAGGAAGGGGCACTACTCGTGTATGGAGGAGTGGGAAGCAGAGTTCTTCATGGATGTGGACAAGGAGACGCTGTTTGAGATGGCGGGTGCTGCTTGCTATATGGAGGTCGAAGGTTTGGTGGGTCTGATAAGCGAGGTGATAAGGAAGAAGATGGAAGGCATGTCTACGGGTCAGGTGCAGCAATATCTTGGCGTCGGTGAATCGCAGCTTTCCGTTTAATTCTTAATTACTAGCCAGCTAGTTATACGTTTCATCATTTGTAATTTGTTCTTGTTCTTGGAGATTGATCATTATACATGGAACTAACAATCAAAACCGAGATGTTGGTAGACGAAAGAGAAAAAGTTATATTTTATATATGACCATCGTACCTTGATATTATAAGTTTTATGATGGCTAGCGAATATAGCATTAATGTATTCTTGTTGTCAACTCTCAAGACTCGTCTGCTCTGAAAATGTTTGCATTAGAACATAGAAACACACCAAACAATGTTCATTATTATTAGGCGAGGGGAACACTTACAACATGTGATATTTTCAAAATGCATGGTTTCATCCGGGAGAATGTTGTAGCTCATAGAAATACTAGATGATGATAATTTTGGCTATCTGAGCCTTTGAAGGAGGTATAAAAACTAATCTTTCTCATGCAATCAGAAGTGCTTGAGGTGGTCTTGGGGGGCTTTTTTAAGGACACCCTCTTTTTGCGAGATGCATTGCTTTGGGATGTGATACGTTTGTGAGGCCCATCCATCGCTTCCAAGCAACGGTGCCGCCAATGGCCCACCAACTAGATTTGTCATCATTTTAAGACAAATCTCAAAATTTTCCTAAATAAATAGTGGTTTGTTATCACAAAATTATCAAAAGAAAGTTATTTTTCTCCGATGTGATTGGAGGTTATTTTAACGGGTTGGCTACACACTTTTCTTTGTCAAATTAGAAAAACAAGCACTCAGTGAGTTGGATGTATCACACAAGGTCAAAAAAAAAAAAGTCATGGCATCAAATAAGACTATAAATTTACATGAGTATTATTGCTAATTGATGGGCATTGTTCCACTCTAATTTATTAAATCAAATTCTAGCCTCGATTTTTTTAAAAAAATATGGAGAAAAAAATTAGGAGATTCAAATGTTTATTTTATTATACATAAACACCCCCGAAGCATTAATGAGAAGAAAAAAGAGAGATGTCGGCGACTTTGACGAAAGAGCCGATCCCAACGGTCGAAAAACGTGGGACCAAAACCAAACGACGTTCAACGAACAAAATTATCTAACGCCGTCAACATTTGGACCCCTCTTTCTAATTTCTAAAACGTCAGGGACCTAAACGCAATTTCCCCAAACCTTCCCATTTCAAAAATAGTCCTCCCCTCCCCGCCCACTTCGCAACGGCTATACCCCTTCGCCTCCGACGCCGGGGGCCGAGGTCTTAGGGTTTCCGCTTTTTTCGCCGGGATCCGCCATTTGCGGCCGATCTTTGGATCGGCTAAAGATTGGATATTTTCTAGCTCCGGCCATGAAAGGACTGCCGCCGAGGAGCCGGGTGCTGAGGGCGATCTCGCCGGAGCCGCTGGCGGCGTCACCGTCGCCGCAGCGGCACGGGTCGTCGCGGAAGCTCAGATCGGAGAATGTCGATCCGAATACTATCGTGGAGACCACAAAACCCCCGTTGCCGAGGTCGAGGAGCCCCTCCCGCCGCGGCCGCCGCAGGGGTCGAATTCACTCAAAAGGAAGCTCAGCATGGAGGCGCTGCCGGAGGATAGGGTTCCTCCGAGCTCGGATTCGGGGGTTAAGGTTCGCATTTTTGAGTGAAGTGAAGTTGAGTTGATTACTTGATTTGATAGATAGATTTTTCTTTGTTCACCGATATTGATGTGGCTTAGGTCGTGATACGAATGCGACCAGTGAAAGACGACGAAGGCGATGAACTTGTGCAGAAGACTTCTGCGAATTCAATTCAGATTCTTGATCACGTCTTCACGTTTGATTCCGTGGCGGACACCAACTCCACCCAGGTGATTCAACGTATTTTGGTGTATATCGTCTTATAATCTTGTCGGAAGTTTTGTCATAGCAAGAGATTATGCTTTTGAGAGAATGCTTGATGCCAAATTAACATAATTTTTTTCGTTTGGTATTATCAGGAAGTTGTTTTTGAGGTTGTTGGAGTGCCATTGGTTGAGAATTGCTTGGCTGGATTTAATAGCTCCATATTTGCGTATGGACAGGTATTGAATGTCTGCACATTTGATTAAAGCTATACAGCAAAAGCTGCTTTTTTGTTAGGGATTTTTTTTGAAGGAACTTGTTCGTTTGAATTGATCTTTTTCTTTTCTGTGAAGACTGGTAGTGGGAAAACGTACACTATGTGGGGTCCCACGAGTGTTCTCGTTGATGAAGAAGCTTCTAATGACCAGAGGGGATTGACTCCTCGAGTCTTTGAGAGGCTTTTTTCTCGGATTAATGAGGTAATTTGAACAGTAGTTGTTGATTCATAGAGATTTCCAAGAAGCATTATCTATTGCAATGCAGAAATCAATTTTGTTCCTCCAATTCAGGAGCAGGCAAAGCATGCTGACAAAGAGCTCAGTTATCAATGTCGTTGCTCTTTCTTAGAGGTATGTCAAACCATCAGACTGGAATATGAGATTCCTATTTTTTCAATCAGGTAATTTTTTTCTCCCTTAAACAGATTTACAATGAACAAATCACGGATTTGCTTGATTCAAATCACAAGAACCTTCAGGTGAGGAAGTTGGCTGTTAATATTTCCTATTGTATACATCTTTTTTAACTTTTGTTGTGATCATGCTTGAACAGATTAGGGAGGATGTTAAATCTGGTGTCTATGTTGAGGACTTGATGGAAGAGTATGTATATGACTTGAAAGATGTGACAAAGCTCCTGATTAAGGTATTTTTTAATAATAATCTCTATAATCTTATTTTCTTATGTTAACCCTGGATTTCTAGTAACTGCATGATGTGTTACGTGTTCCAACAATTCAGGGGTTAACAAATAGGAGAACAGGTGCCACTAGTACAAATGCAGACAGTTCTCGATCACATAGTGTTTTTACTTGTGTCGTAGAATCTCGATGTAAGGTATTATTTCATTTTCCTTGAAGTACATGTTCAATGAAACAGTTACTTCTCGCATATAAACCCTCTAGTCTTACTAGCTCGAAGTTAGCTTTTGCATAGACCACCACCATGTATTTTTTAAGGTTTGCACCTTTTTTTAGGAAATCAGGAAATATTTTTAGTATTGAAAGGATTAGATTTTTGAGTGAAAAACAATCATTATTTTGCAATTTTGCTTAACATAAATATATTAACTGCAGGACATGGCAGATGGTGTGAGCAGTTTGAAGATTAGCAGAATTAACCTTGTTGATCTTGCTGGCTCGGAAAGGCAAAAACTGACAGGAGCAGCAGGAGAACGTCTAAAGGAGGCAGGAAATATTAATCGTTCACTATCCCAGCTTGGGTGTGGCACTAGGGCCTTTCTATGTCAAGCTAAATATAGTTGTTCAAGGAATTTCAACTTTTACATTGAAATGTTGATTCCCTATCATGTGCAGGAACTTAATTAATATTTTAGCTGAAGTTTCTCACTCAGGAAAGCAGAGGCATATCCCGTATAGAGATTCCAAATTGACTTTCTTGCTTCAGGAGTCTCTAGGGGGCAATGCAAAACTAGCTATGATTTGTGCCATATCACCGGCACAAAGGTTTTCAACTTTTAATTTATTTAAATGTATGTCTTAGTTATGTTATCTTCTTACTTATAGCTGGTTTTGCTTACACAGCTGTAAAAGTGAAACATTTAGTACATTACGGTTTGCACAACGTGCTAAGGCCATAAAAAATAATGCTGTGGTTAATGAACTACGACAAGAGGATGTGAATGCTCTGCGAGAAGTTATCCGTCAATTACGGGTATTTTTTTTCTGCTTTATAATCATTATCCAATGGTCTTTAAGTTACTGGTATGGGGACATAGACCATACTTAATTTTAGCATGCAATAATTTTTTACTCTTATATCTTCTGCCTGTTTTATATTTTCTGGAATTGATTCTCCCAGACGTGATTTACAGGATGAACTTGTAAGACTGAAATCCAGTGGAAGGACTTTGGAGCATAACGGAAATTCCTCGACAGGATGGAATGCTCGAAGAAGTCTTAGTCTTCTGAAAAAAGCTTGAGTCATCCGATGGCAATGGCTATTGTTGATGATGATAGTGATGAAGAGATGGAGATTGATGAAGAAGCAGTTGAAAATCTGTGTGTCCAAGTTGGTCTGGAGCCGCCTTCATTGCAAGATCCTCATATTATATTCTCAGAACAAAGAGATGGAGGAAAATTTTCAGAATCTGAGGAAGCTGATGTTAATATGGAAGATTTTCAGGAAGAATTGCCAATTACTAACCAACTTAATATGCCTATAGTTGCTTCTTGCAGCCAAGAGGGGTCTAATACCACAAATGTATCTTTGAGTTGTGGGAACACCATCCCAAATATTGAAGTTCAAGAAGGTGCTGTTGGTGAGAAGGTTGCAAGGCTCAATAACGAAAAGTTATTTACTGAAGATTTCACTCAAGATTTGAGCAGTGAGAATAAAAGCAGTACCAACAGTTTAAACCTCAGCATTGTACCGTGCCATATTTCATCAGAGCCAGATTCTCCAATAATGACCATCTCATCAAAAGGCACTGATGGCAGGAAAAGTCCCAGGATTTCATTAGCCTTATCTTCTCCTAGAAAAAAAATTTCAAGATATGGATCAGAGGCCAACTCCCAGGTTGATGGTTGTTCACCTACTCAATACTTGGAAGCAAGCCTTAATCGAGGCTTAGCACTTTTGGATAGCCACTGCCAAAACAGTGCTTTAAGACGCTCTTCATTTAGGTTTACACCTATTGAAATTAAGCCGCTCTTTACACCAGAAAAAGCTGATGCCGGTGTTCAAACTGTTTGGGAAACTGCTGAAAGTGAAGAAGGTGGACAACTTCCATTTGTTTGTTCCCGTTGTCAATCTGAAGTATCCGAACATGGGAACAACCAAGAGACATATAGTGGGGATGAGTTATCATTGGTGCCAGTTGATGATTACCATCTTAGTTCCTCATTAGTGACTACTAATGGATCTCATGGTACTGAGAAAATAATAAAACACATTCCCAAAGTAAGATCCCAAACATCATTTTTTTTTAAAATTAAAATTCTTTGTTTTCTTATCCGACCATAAGTAGTGAGAAGGTAGAATTTAAGTTTATTAGACAGAAAATATCATTTACATATGCCCCATCTTGTACTAGTATGTAGCCATTTACTTTCTGTGTAAGTTTGAGTTGACATATTTGCAGTCACTGACATGATTCCTTTTTTCTCAATGTTTCATAGGCAGTGGAGAAGGTGCTGGCAGGATCCATTAGAAGAGAGATGGCTCTGGAAGAGATTTGTGCAAAACAGACCACTGAGATTACTCAGTTAAACCGTTTGGTGTGTCTTGATGCTTCTGTTTTTTTCCTCATCACTGTATTTATCTCATCTCTTCAAACCAATTGAGTATATTAATTATTCTGCTCTTGCGTGTCAGATGCAACAATACAAGCATGAACGGGAATGCAATGCCATAATTGAGCAGACAAGGGAAGATAAAATTCGCCGTCTTGAGGGCCTTATAGACGGTGTTTTGCCATCTGAGGATTTCATGGAGGATGAGTTTTTATCGCTTACAAATGAACACAAGGTACTTCGCTGTTAAATGTCTGTCTGGTTACACCTTCCACTTCTATGTTGATTCTTTTATTGATTTTTTTATATCACTTTTCCAGCTCCTGAAAGAGAAATACGAATATCATCCCGAGGTTTTACGTTTGAATATAGAGTTGAAAAGGCTCCAAGATGATCTTGATAAGTACAAAAACTTCTTTGATATGGGTGAGAAAGATGTGTTGCAAGAAGAGATCATGGATTTGAGGAGTCAACTACAGTTTTATGTTGATTCTTCAGCCAACAACAGAAGTCCACATCACAAAAATGTAATGCTTCACTTAACCTATCCTTGTCAAGTTGATTCTGTTACTACAAACTCACACCTGGGTGAGAGTGCCAAGGAGCAATTGGAATATGAAAGACACCAGTGGACTGAGAAAGAGAGTGAATGGATCTCTCGAACAGAAGAATTGAGGGCTGAACTGGAAGCAAGCCGGTCTCTTGCTGAAAAGCTAAAGAATGAGCTTGATGCTGAGAAGGAATGTGTTGAGGTGGCTATTCAAGGCAACACACGCATACTTGAACAGTACGCTGAACTTCATGACAATCACATTGCCTTACTTGACAGACACAGAAAGGTACAGGAGGGCATTGCGGATGTGAAGAAGGCAGCAGCAAGAGCTGGAGTAAAAGGAGCTGAATCTAAGTTTATTGATTCTCTTGCTTCTGAAATTTCCATTTTAAAAGTAGAGAGAGAAAAAGAGAGAAGGTACTGGAGAGATGAGAACAAAGGTCTTCAGCAGCAAGTAAGAGATACAGCTGAAGCGCTTCAAGCTGCTGGTGAACTATTTGTTCGACTTGAGGAATCCAGCAAAGCGGCAGCAATAGCGAATGTGAGTACCTAGAAACAAATAAGTAATATTTGATAATTTTTTGTGCATCCACTCTTCACATTCTGCTTTTTCACAATAAAGTGCCTGAATCAGTAGTCATTATTGCTGTTGTGATGCACAAACATATAGACATTGTTGGCTTCTGCAACTCACATTCTGATTTTTTACAGTTAACGGCCTAAATCTGTAGTCATTATTGCTGTTGTGATGCACAAATATAGACATTGTTGGCTTCTTTGATTACTACAATTTATGTGATGTTCAAACATTGCAGGATTTGCTTGCCAGTCCACAATAGCCTACTGATAACATTCTGTATTTGTTCACATCAAGCACATGTATCATAGTCATTATAGTTATCAGAAGTCAGATATAACCTGATTGTTAATTATTTATTAACTCACATTTTGTTGTTGTTCTGTTCATTAACGCCAATTATAAGGATATGCTTCATAGTGCACATGTAACCTACTTTTTGAACAACAGTTTAAGCCTGTGGATAACATTTGATTGGATGTTGCCTGCAGTATCCTCCATGAGGCTGTTGATTGATTGTTAATCTTCTTCTTCTTCTTCTTCTTTGTCATCCTCCTTCTCCCAATGAATTGAGGTTGGGGTTACGGATTCTTTCTTTCCACTTCATCCTGTTGTAGACCCATTGTCAATGTTGATTGACTGTTAATGTCAGCTATAAAATGTTATGAATTTTTTTCTCATGGACTTCAGTCATTCATAAAATTATAAAGGCAGTTTGATCTCATATGTTTCAACTTTATGGTAAATAAGTTGACCTGATATTTTGCAGAATCGAGCTATTGGGGCTGAAAAAGAAGCAGAGAAAACAAAGAAGGAAATTGACGAGATGCAGAAAAACCATAAAAAAGAAATAGATATGTTACATCAGTTGCTATCAGAATCTCGCCTCCCAAAGGAAGCAATAAGAACTTCTCCTTTCAATGAGACAGAAGATACAACTGCTAAGTATGATGGGAACAATGTTACGGATCAACAGCGAAGAGAAGAATTTGAACCTTTTTGCAATGATGGGAACAGTGTTATGGATCAACGGTGGGGAGAAGAATTTGAACCTTTTTGCAATGATTCAGCACCTTCTTCGTGGTTTTCTTCGTATGATCAATGCAACTTGTGATGGTGTGCTTTATTGGCCTTGTTCTTTTGTATCTCATAAGACATGATATTTTCACACCATTTGTGAAAATGACTTCAACTGATTCTTGTAAAATCTTGTGATCTTCTTTATAATGTTGATATTATTGGAGAGCTGGG